>CAJNOI010000174.1:88285-151779 GCA_905250115.1 Adineta steineri
CTTTTATTTCATGTTCTTCATTATCGTTATCCATTTATTTATAATGATGATCAAACATTAACACTTTTAAGACGATATATTTGTTCAAGTCATACGCAACGAATTGCTTTATTTGATCAATATTGTTTAAATCAAACTGAATTACAAACACAAACAAGAGAATATCGTATGGAAAATCCAACTCCATCATATCCTTGTAAATTTGGTGAAAATTTTTCATTACTCGAACGACAACGTTTTGCAATTTATTTAATCGATCAATACTTAGTTAATTTTGATTCTCAACATTGTACACCTTTACCACAAACTTATTTTCATATTCCTAATCGATGTGTTTGATAGTCATTTTTTTCACATGTTTGTCTTATGGGAGAGAATAAATATCAACAAAAAAATAATAATATAAATTTCATATTACAGTGTCGATGGAAGAATGATGGTGTAGGTGGGTGTGGATGTCTTTTCTTTAGTTAAACCTACACTCACCATTATTATAAGATTTAGTTTTATAACAACTTTTTATAACGGGGTACAATTCTTCTTTGTAGTTAATTTTTATTTCATCTCACTTATATTGAATTCACTTGAATTAAATAAAAAGATATTCTACGTCACCGGTCTTGGTGACTGTCCATACTCAAATCATTGATTAGAAAAGAAGAAAAGCGTCTTCTCTCTTGCTTATAGTATAAACAAGAGGGTGTGGGTGGGTATGTAATCTGATAACAGCTGACACCCACACCTTCGCTACAATACAATAATCAATATAAGTCAAACAAGGCAAGTTATTCTTTTCTTATTTTATTCCGATTTGTTTTTTTTACGTTCATTTTCAACATGTTTATTACAATGATAATCGACGACTTCTGGCATTATATTTATTTTTTTAACTTATAGAGAATATTCTCGTATTTAATGTTAGAAACGTCAACATGTCCGTGAAGATCTTTCACACGTACGTATTATATTATATATGTGTGTTGTCTTACCGGTGGGCTATGTCCATCGCCTTTTCATTATTTACAGAGATGTTCCCTGTATGCGTACGTAAGTAAATAATAAAATATAGTTATTTTTCTCCTGCGTAAAGAAGACATTCTTTTATTTATTCAGAAGAAAAAATTATAATTTCTTTTTTGCATTGTCAACAACCTCTTTCACAGCTTTAAGATCAGGATGATTTGGTGGTAATGAAACTTTCGTAATATCATAAGCACGTTCAAAATATGAGAGTGCTTTTGAGTATTCTCCCATGATATCATACATAATACCAATGCTGCCGTACGTAGCAGCCAAATCAGGATGATTTGCAGGAAGGATTTTTTCTTGGATTCCAAGTGCTTTTTCACAAAATGAAACTGATTTCGAGTACTCTCCCATTTTATAATACAACATACCAATGCTGCTGTATGAAGCAGCCAAGTCAGGATGATTTGCAGAAAGGATTCTTTCTCGGATTCCAAGTGCTTTTTCATGAAATGAAAGTACTTTCGAGTACTCTCCTATGTTATCATACACACTACCAATGTTGTTGTAGGAAGTAGCCAAGTCAGGATGATTTGTAGGAAGAGTTTTTTCTCGGATTCCAAGTGCTTTTTCATAAAATGAAAGTGCTTTCGTGTACTCCTTCATGTTCTGATACGCACTACCAATGTTGTTATAGGAATTATCCAAGTGAGGATGATTTGTAGGAAGAGTTTTTTCTTGGATTCCAAGTGCTTTTACGTAAAATGAAAGTGCTTTTGAATATTCTTTTATGTTATAATATAGAAGACCGACGTTGTTGTAGGAAGTAGCCAAGTCAGGATGATTTTCGGGAAGAGTTTTTTCTTGGATTCCAAGCGCTTTTTCATAAAATGCAATTGCTTTCGAGTACTCCCCGATATCATCATAAGCACTAGCGATGTTGTTATAGGTAATAGCCAAGTCAGGATGATTTGCAGGAAGAGCTTTTTCATTAATTCCAACTGCTTTTTCATAAAATGCAATTGCTTTCAAGTACTCCCTCATACCATTATACGCACTGGCAATGTTGTTGTAGGACATAGCCATGTGAGGATGATTTTCAGGGAGAATTTTTTCATTGATTTCAAGTGCTTTTTCGAAAAATGAAAGTGCTTTCGAGTGCTCTTTCATATTCTTATACACACTACCAATGTTGTTGTGTGAAGTAGCCAACAAAGAATGATTTGCAGGAAGAGTTTTTTCCCACATTCCAAGTGCTTTTTCGAAATACTCGATAGCTTGTTCATAATGACCTTGCTGGTCTTTGACATATCCAAGATTATTATAATAAAATGGCTTGTCATCCTCACTCGATGGTTGTTCTAATACTACTTGATATAGTTCTTCAGCCTTATCGAAATGACCTGTTTTACGTAATAAATTACATAATCGGTGCCATCCTGTGCTACCGTCAACCTCTTTGCTTATACAGTCAGTCAATTGTCGAAGTTGTTCATCTTCGTCAGCAGTTAGTTGAAGTTCAACTTCATAAAGTCGATCATCATTGTCCGTTTGTTTAATTGCAGCTATTCGAAACACAGTGTGCATAGAGAAGAGAATTTCTTCTTCTGCTTTGAAATAACTAACCTCCTTAATAGAGGCGAATGGTGTTGATGAGACACGAGGATCAATAGTCATTATAAAAAGTATTCCTACCATATCTGGATTTCCTAAGGCGCCCTTGGCGAACCGAAGGGAAACATCTTTTTTCGTGCTGGTGGATAAAAAATTATTAAACGACATGAGACCACCTTTTGTTTTTTTGAGTTTCTCGAAATCTGTTTTGAACAAACCTTGTCCTCGATAAACGAAAAACGGCTCACCATGATAATTCGAAAGTTGTTGTTCATGTAGTTGATGCAATTGTTGGTGAAGATCACGAATAAAAAATCCCATATTAATAATTGTATCGGCATCCAATGTTCGAAGTGCTCGATTGAGCATTTGATAGGTAAAACACTCGCGTGTATACCACAAAATTGCTTGTTCTGGACGATAATCACGCTTGAATTCAGCAATAACACTTAATTCATCAATATTGTCCGAATAAAATTTGCAACAATAAACTGCTAAGATGTCGATGGCTTGTTCTTGATCATGTTCCATTTTAAGGAGAATATCCTTGAATATTTGTGTGTACATATAATTTGGTTCCAGTTGATTCAGACTGTCACTGGACACCACTTCATTCGTCGTGACAAAACTAATAGGGATTGAATCCTGATTAACTTGTTTGACACCTTCGTTTAAGGCGTCACAGATGTCCTTGATATTATTATGAACACCCTTGATCTTGTTCCAATTCTTGGTCCATTGTTCATGATAGGATACGTTGCCACAAAATATGTAAATAGCACCTAATGTTGGCATGCCATGAATTTCAGGAACCAAATGTTGACCAAGCGATCCCGACGTAATAACGAAAGCTTGTTCATCATTCGTTTGATCGAGAAATTGAATGCATGCATCTGATTGATTGAACATAATGACATCATTGACAACAGTACGGAGCTGTGTCAACGTATCCTGGCAATCTTTGTTGTTTTGATCGATGGTTGCATCGACCCAAACCAACAGATAGTTTTGGGCCATGCGCTGACGTGTTGATGGCGTTGTTGTTGTCATAGTTGTATTAGATGCACCTGTACTGGAGACTGACCCAAACTTTTCTTTCGATTTTTTTGCGCCCATATTAATGTGAGTTGTAATTTGACAATGAATGTGAACTTGTAATTGAGTGTGTTGATTAGAGAGACAACAGAGATTACAATATCGATTTATATAGGCAACGATTGTTTTTTCTCGATTCTTCTGCCAGATACAATGTTTGTATTATTTTGTTGACATAAAAAGGGAATCTTATCACCTAGTTATTATTAATAGCACACTATGGTGAAAAAAACACAGAGAGAAAGAGAGAGAAATAAACCAAACTCGAACGAACAAAACACAAAAAAGCCAACTGTGCATTTTAATTCATTGTTTTTCTTTCCAAATTTTTCTTATTTACGTCTGCGCAATTATTTCAGTATGTCACTGCGTGGATGATACTTTTTCGGCGAATTTTATTACTTCTTTCTTTCGCTCTTTGTCATTCATAAGTGAGGTTCACAACAATTGTATATTAATCATTCTATTGACACTGGATCAATCAACCAGAAGAAAAATAAGATTGAAGAATATTTTTAAATTGTAAACTAGTGTTAACAATAATCTTATATTTTACAAATTTTGATATTAGTCAATGGAAAGTGAAAAAAATTACACACATCAGTATAATCGTGCTTATGATAAATATAATTTGATAAAAAAGAACATTATCAATAATATTTCATTTAAATTGTGTATTTTATAGGAATGTCTTGAATAAAGTCTATTGAGAACGATTCTGTACACTATAAACAACTTTGTGCACATTGTAGAATTGGTGGATACATCATATCTCATATCGAGAATAGATTGTATACGTGTTTTGTTTTGTTTATATTTATAAACTCTGCAGTTTTTAAGCATCGGTAGGAATGTGTCGAAGACACAAATTATCGCTTCTGCTTTCACGGTACAAATAAAAAGGTATTATCGAGAGTATCCATGTGGCTTCTATAAATTCAAATTGATTCTGCTAAAAGAAAGTTTGTTAACGACACAGCCATTATTTAATGGCGAATGACTATATTCTTTTTTTAGATGCTTTTAAAAATATAAATACGAAATGCGAGAGAGATCAACAAAGAAAAGTACATTGGCAACGAACAAAACAAACTTTCATGTCTAATTATTATGATTATCATCATTCTTTTTTTTCGTTCTTGTATATATACAGTCTGTGAAAGTAAAGTATGTGTAAACAAATGAGTTGCAAAAAGAAATATAACGAATATTTTTCGTTTTATCTTGCTGTATCCTTTCATGCAATTATTGAATAGATATACAACCATCCTGATGATGAACAATTAATAAAAACTGTTTAAGATATATGAGACAATTCTTATCGATTTAATTGACGAAGCAAAATGCTAATGTTATTCAACATGATAATTGTTTTTGAACATGTTGACAATTATAAATTTACATTTCAAATAATAATATGAATGTTTCTTGCATATTTATCTTTTCGAGTTTTCTTAGTATCTTGTATTTCATTATTCATAGAAGTTATAATCCTTTCATCGCAGAATAAATCAACAGAGGGTGTGCGTGTTGGTGGATGTGTATGATTTATAAATCGAATACTGCAACCACACCCACACCCTCAAGTTTATTTAATTGAAATTGATTCGACTTAAAAGTTTCATGAAATTTCTGCATGTCGAAAAACTCCAATCGTAGCGATCGTTTTTATTTTATATAGAACTGATGATCATGACATAAAAATAAAATGACAACAAATCTGATGCATTGATTTGAGTCATTGCGGATCTCTTGAGATAATGAAAACATGTAGACATTTTGCCAGTGAATTGTTATTACTCTCTACAGAACGTTTTTTCTTGTTAGAGTGGTTGTGAGATAATATCAATATGTATATCCATCTAACCATCTCATCCACACATTTAAATGAAACGAAAGTACACCTACTCAATACTACTTACTGTTTGATTGTTTGCTATGATTTTATTGAGAATATTCGACTCTTTCGTAAAAGATCAACAGTATCTTCAATTAAAAAATACAAACAACATGTGCTGTCGCTCTTTTATTTGGAAAAGATCTGTTAATGATTTCATAGAATGTTTTACTATGTTTTTCAAACTTTGAACATATTTGGAGACTTTTTGATAACGGCAAAACCGTATTTGGGGCTCAGCAGAGCACCACTTTTTTTAAGAATGGACTTCAGTATCGATATTAGACAACTGGAAAAGTTCCTCTGCATCTTTTGCATCTTCAAAATATTGTTTCGTTGTTATTGATTTTTCCTTTATTATTTCATACTGAAGTGTAAGTTTGGCTTTCTTGTAAGAAGGTGTCTTAATTTCGAGGACTTGCTTATATTGGTATCCATTTTGGAACCCAATTTTAGAATTTTATAAAAAGTTTCGTATCGATTAGTTAATTCCTTGAGTATACGATTCTAGTTTCTTAAAGGCGAACTCAGCTTGAAAAGAAGCTAAATATGCTTCTTTCAATTCTTGCACGAAGGTTGACCACAATGTTAATGTAGCTTTGATATTTTTATACCAACGACGAGCTTCTCCACGTATAGAATACGAAATTAAATTTGAGCTGTATCAATAAGATGTTCGATATCTTCTAGCCATTATTTGAAGTCTTCTTTTCCACCTTGGAATATTTTTGGGTTTTTAATTAAATTGTCTACGATGACTTTGTGTAATACGTATATTGCCTGAGCGAGATTACCGGTATTATGTACGATGCTTTTAGATGGTGCAATTTTCGATCAATTTTCGGACTCATCATCCAGTGCAGTTGATCTTAAAACGGGGCGTGGTGGTATATTATCGGTTAAATCTAAATTATTTGTAGTTTTTTTAATGTGTTAAAAGATTCAATGTAAAATTATTTTGAGGCGTAGGATGTGTGTTATGTTCCGATAAAAGATAGTTTGTTAATAGAAATTCATAGAAATCGTCGAATGATTTAATATATTTTCTTTTGCATCATCATCAACAAGATAAGGTAACGAAAGGTACTTGAAATGTGATATAAATTAAAATTTTTTGTGTTATCTAACCATTCTATTACATTTTCCAATATGTGTATATCCTAACGAAAATAAAAGCAACTGAACAGGAGAAAAACAACTTGATTAGAGAAGCGAAAAAATGGGAAAAAACGACAAGATTGTCATTATGTGACATCTATTGACACTGACAACCTGTACTGAAAAAGCAGATTTAGGACTACACTTCTAACTATTTATATATAGTAGCGAAGAAAACTTGATCTTTAGAGTTCACATTATGTAAATAAGCGACTGATTTTACATTTTCGATATTTCTTGATTATATTTCGTATGATTAAATCGGAATAAACTGATTCATTTTCATTAATAAATTATTTATATACTCAACAATGTAGCGGCATTATCAAGCAGTCAACAAGATCTCGATTCATAATGAAATAAAAGCTTTATTTCATTCAAAAGATAAAACACAATCATTTCATACTATATTTCTGAAACTTATCGTTACAATCGAATAAAGAAAAATATCGCTTATTGGTTCTAGTCGATTAGAAAGAAAAGAAATGATTTCGATACTTTATTTAATACAAAGAAAATAAATAAATATTCAATGATCAAAAGATTCAAAATTATCTAGTAAATATTTTGAGTTTAATAATAAGCAAAGAAATCTTCTTTTCTCTCGTGTTATTATCAATAAGTATTCTAGTCAGAGAAGCTTTGTAAAAAAACGATATTTTTTACGCGTAAAAAGCGCACATTTTTGCGCGGTTAAAAATAAATTTTCTTTTGAAGGAAAAAGAGGCTTGTAAACATTAATGTTATGAATTCATTTTTCTCAAAAAGAAATTTCTTTTTTTCTTAGCGCACAACAACGTCGTCGTTTTCAAAGGTTGTCTGACTGAGATAGCTCTCTTTCTTTCTTTCTTTTTATTATTTTAATTAATCGAAACCTGCACGTGTAAAGTATTTGTTTTTATTTTATCATTTTCATACACATATTCTTAACCATCGAATTTATTTCTTTTAAAAAAAAGCATTATTTTGCATTTATATAACAAAAGTTCATAGCAAATTCATTGTTTTTTTTCTTCAATGCGTCAGCTGGTATTCGTGACAATAGTTGATTGATGTGTGTGTGTAGGATACAAATGTATGTTATAAGATGATTCATTTTCAAAACGACTAACATAATTGTGTTTTCGATTTAAAAATATTTGTTTTTGACATCATATCACTACGAATAACGCAAAAAAAAGTTTTGTAAAATGTTATATGATAATCATATAAAGGTAATATTGACACAAGTGAAGCGAAGACATAGATCGTTATACATATATAATCAAGTTTTTATATTGCTGTTTTTTTTTATTTTTGATAACGAAAAACAAAGTATTAATGATGAATAACGAATATGGTTCAACAGGAATATTGGATCAACTTAAATCTGGTTCATTTATGACTAAACAAAAATTTAATGGTAAAAAATTTCCTCGTCGATTTTTTCTTCATGAACGTGAAGGTTTTATAACCTATGAAAAATCTCGTAAAATGTTTGGTAAACCAAGAATATGTAAGTCGAAATATTCTTTTTTTTTCTCAATACAATTTTTTTTTAATAATCTAGATAATGTAAAAGATATTGATGAAATTCGTTCAGGAATTCATTCGCCAGGATTTGAGAAACTTGTTAAACGTGGTATTATCAAAAATAAGGATGTATAAGCATTAAAAAAAACTTGAAATGTATTTTTTATCTATAATTAAATATATTTAAGGATGAACGAGTTTTTTCAATAATGTATGATAATTATCGAAAGCAAGAACATTTAATTGCATCGGATATAGATACAAGGCAATTATGGATAGAAGGTTTACAACAATTAATAAAACGACATGGTCAACAAACTCAATATCATTTAATTCAAGAAGAAAAGTTAGAAAAAAAAAATAAAAAGATTCTTTTTAGAAGAATTTATTATTCGATATTTTCAGATGGATTTTAGATTTTTTTCATCTAGCTGATAAAAATCGTTCAAATACATTAACAAAAAAAGAATGTCGAGATTTACTTACAAATGCATTTCAAGTTGAATTACCTAATCATATTTTTGAACAAATGTTTAAAGTAAAATTAAATTTTTCATTTTTATTAATTTATTAATTTATTTATTTTATAGCAAGCAGATAAATCAAATGAAGGTGTTTTAAGTTCTGATGAATTTATTACATTTTTTCATATATTAACACGTCGAAAAGATCTTTATGAAATTATGAAAAAGTTATTTTGATTATTTCAATTATTGATTAATATATATATATATTTTAGACATACAAAAGTTGCCTATATACAACCAATGGAAAAAGTTTATATGGACAAAAATGATTTATACACATTTCTTCGACAATGTCAAAATAAAAATATGAATTTACTTCAATTAGAACAAGTACAAGATATAATCAACGAATATGAAAAGAATACTGAATTACGTGATAAAGGTCTTTTAAGTCTTGATGGTATGTTTATGCAGATATTATTGGAAGGGTTTTTTTTCACGGGGATATGGATTAAAAAGAATAAATATTTTTTCGTTTTGAGGATTTCGAAATATGTTCTTATCAGAAGATTTCGATATTATTGGATCATATCATTCACGTCAGATATATCAAGATATGACAAGGTATAGACAAATAAACATAGATATACAATTACAATAAATATTTTATTTGAAATAATTTAGACCGTTATGTGATTATTATATTAATACATCTCATAATACGTATGACTAGAATTTTTTTTTCTATTATTAAATAAAATTTTCGTATTTTAGTTATTTATTCTATAGTCAAGTATCTGGTCGTAGTAATCCAGAAGCTTATAATCGAGTATTACTTATGGGTTGTCGAGCTGTTGAACTTGATTGTTATGATGGTGATAATGGTCGACCAATAGTTACTCATGCTCATACATTTGTAAAACCATGTTCATTTGAATCAATTATTCGCTCTATAGAACCAAATCTTTTCAAAGCATCACCGTAATTATTTTTGAAGAATTTTCTTTTCTTCTATGCATTTCTTTTTAAAAATAAGGTACCCAGTTATATTAAATATTGAAAATCATTGTTCATTAGAACAACAAAAACAAATGGCACGAATTTTAATAGATATTCTTGGCGGTAAATAAATAAGTAGAAAATATACAATAGCATTCTCTTTTATAAATATAGATCGACTAATTACAAAACCATTACCAAATAAAGATCCATCAATTTTACCATCACCAGAAGATTTAAAACATAGAGTTCTTATTCGTGTTAGTAAATTTTACTATACACAAACAAAAATATGATTTTATATTTGTATTTCTTAGAGTAAAAAAATATCAACAGCACATGACGAAGCAGATGATAATGATACAATTCTAAATCCATTAAGCAAGGTATGTCTGTATTTTTATTCTATTATATACTAGAAGATATATACTATCTAATATTATAGGATATACAACCAGAACTAGCTGCACTTTTTATCTATTTACAAAATGTACCTTTTCGTGATAGTGTTTATTCAAAAGTTCATTGTAAGTTATTAATATTCTTTTATAAATATTAATTAAATGTTTTTTTTGTGCCATAAGATTCACCATTTCATTCATCATCTTTGGCAGAAAATACTTTCTATAAACTTGCACAATCCGAACCACTTAATTTAGTTGAACAAACAACACGGCGTCTTCTACGTTTATATCCTGGTGGTATAAGACAAGATTCAAGTAATCCAGATCCTATAGAACCTTGGAATTTTGGTATACAAATGGTTGCTTTAAACTATCATACCGAAGATGATGCGATAGCATTATGTCATGGTAAATTTCTTGATAATGGTGGTTGTGGTTATGTACTTAAACCAAATTATTTAATTAATGCTAAACATACATATTTTAATCCATTAAGTTATGATACAAATCTTGATTCTCCTCAAATTTTAACAATAAAAATTATTAGTGGACAATTTTTACCTCGATCAAATGTAAAAACATCAGATATACCTGATCCATATGTTAGAATATCAACACATGGTTTACATTGCGACGACTACGCACGAAAAACAAAAGTTATTGATAATAATGGATTTGATCCAAATTGGAATGAAACATTTCAATTTCATATAAAATATCCTCAAATGTGTCTTATAAATATATCTGTTATGGATTATGATGTATTAACACAAAACGATAGAATTGCTTATTTTTGTTCACCATTAACAATGATACAAACAGGTAATTAATAGTTAAATCTAATCCATTATTTTATTTTCTAATTAGGATACCGTCATATTCATCTACGAGCTAATAACAACGATCAAACTTATTCCACTCTATTTGTACATATTAATATTCAACATGAAAATGATGATAACGATCAAACTATTATAAGTACACGATTTTAATAAATAATATCCGTGCGCTTCCTTTTCTTTTATGTATTTATTTTTATTCTTTATTCGAAATCTTTCATATCGAATTCAGAAATGCACTATAAGTTAACAAATAAAACAATTAAGCAAAAATAGGAGTCGGAGTTTGAATATGTCCCAGTCTTCTTTTGAGATGTTCAACTTCACCACCATATTTACAAACAGCAACTCGCATCATAGCAAGCATATTATGTGCTGCAGTATTATGATCATGTACACCACCATAAAATGCTACAGTAGCATCTTTACCAATTTGACTTTGAATTATAGCTCGACCACCGGGATGTGAATCAATAAAATTGCTAACATCATGAATGAAACCAGCAATTAAAACTAATGCTCGACCATCATTCTTTTTTGATAATTGTTGATATTCTTCAAAAGAAATCAATGGTAAATCAGTATTTGTTTTTGGCCATGTAATACTTTGTCCAAACTGATCTAAGTCTTTGCGTGCCATTGTATAGCGACCTTTTTGTATTTCATTCTGAGGAAATTCTTTTAAATTACTAGCAAGTCCAATTCTTTTAAAGAATTTTATTAACATTTTTGTTGGATCATATTGAAACCATTTAAGTGCATTTCGATAATCTGATGGAAATTCATGATGAAAATTATGATAACCTTCACCAAGTGTAACAAGAGCTGTTATATAATGATCACGTGGTGTATGTCTATCATCAAATGGTGCATCACCTAAATAATGTGCTAATGAATTAACACAAAATGTTGAATGATGTACAAAAACAAGACGAAGAACACCGGCAAAAAAATAACCACCACGATAATCACCCCATAAAAGACCACAGAAAAGTGTTGGAAAAACGAATGCCATAAAAAAAGCTAAACTGAGGTAATTACGATGTTGCCATTGAATACTTTGATCACGATTTAAATCTGTAACATCAGCTACACCTGGTTTTCGACGAGGTTTAAATATTAACCAACCAATATGTGAATAAAACATGCCTTTATGTGCACTATATGGATCAAGATCTGTATCAGTATAACGATGATGTGCACGATGACCACGTGCCCACCATTGTGCTGAACCTTGTACAGCACCAGCTCCAAATGTAAGTAAAATATAACGTAAAGTTTTTGTTGCTTCATAAGCTCGATGAGCAAATAAACGATGATAACCAGCAGTTATACCAAAACCAGTAAGAAAATACCATATAAGAGTAAAGACAGTTGTTTGCCACATAAATGATGTTGTAAATAAACCATATAATGCAACGAAAGGCTCAAGACATAATAGTATAGCTTGAGGCCAATTAACTTCTCTATACCAATTTGACCAAGTAATAGGTGGTAATTGAGATTCATTTAATAATGTACGTGCAACATAATTATTTTTAATAAAATCTTCTTCGTCTTGTTCATTTAATTTATTTGATTGTTGTTGTTGTTCAGTTGTTGATTTAGTTGGTTTATCAACAATTGGAGTCGGTAAATCTAATGGTGTTGGAACATATGGCATAGATGTGCCAGACGTTTTGATTTCATCAATAACATACACCATTTTAGTAATATGTTTTTTTCAATCCGACTCTTGTTTATTATCTAGAATAAACTGATATATAGTTATACAAAGAATTACGATTTTATATCTCGTGTTATCGCTCTGATCGTTTTCTATGTCGTTCTTATTATATACATATGTTGTTTTTTTCTCTTAATAAAAAGCTATGATGCAGAAAGAAGAGAGAAAAAGATAACATTCCTAAGTTGTACAAGAAGAAAAAAAAATATTGTTGTTTTTTTTCTAAGATATACGATAATTTTAGATATGAACTCATACTTTTCTTACAGACTGCAAGATAAAGATAATAAAAGAGAGGGCATTTTATAAAATGATCTATTTCTTTGTCGCATGTGACATACATAATAATAAAATACGTAAGCTATTTTGTCTTTCTTATCATTTCTAGTAGATGTCACATGATTGTTTTTTTCTTAAGATACGAAATTAGTTTACATCTAGGGATTTTTGCTTTGATATAAAAAATCGTTGTATTATTTTATTAACAATTAGAAATTAAAAAAATGCAACTAAGCATTACTCATTCAAAATTTCATCTATTAATTTAAAATATATATATATGTCAAGTATTAAGGTTATCTATGTAGTTAGAAAAAAATAGATTAAGATTGATAAGCTCAAGCAAGGGTGTATGATCAGGCCTCGAACAAACGAAAATAATATATATGTCATAGTTTAGAGATCATCTATTTATTCTACTTAAATTATGAAATAGTAGATATGTTTCTAAAAAAATAGAACTAAATCTAATAAGTTTGAATATCTTAAATGTATATGACAAAATATCGATCATTATTTATTGATCGTCATCATGACCTAGAATTTTCTATAGAATGTTTTATCAATAATAGAGGGCATGAAAAAAGTACTATTGAGAACAAACAAAAGGTCAATAAATCGATTCTATCAAAAACAAGTATGGCTTATAAATAAGGGTGTGTCATAATTTATTTTGAAAGAGATTGAAATAAAATTTATATATCTACAACTTACTCATTGTTTTAGAAATTAATTAGAGATGTTTTCGCTAGTAAACTCCTTTTATATGTTCTTGTAAACTATTTACGTCGTTCGCCTTTTTTTCTTCCTCTACAATTACCCTCTACTCCATTTTTCTCTTCAGCCCTCCTTTAATCATCCTTCACGTCTACACAATATACATACACGAGAAATACTACTACCCTCTATGTTTCATTTTATAAACGATGAATAATTTATGGATCGTCTACGTAACCAGTATTTTTTTTTCTGTTATTCATATACCGCCTATACTATTTTTATACATTCTAGAAGTATCTTATGATGCATTTAAAAATAAAAAATAACGTTGCGTACTTTCATTATAGAATGCCCTTAAAAATACTCATCATTTATTTATTTCAATGAGTAATAGTATTACGATCATATGATATAATTGAATAAATCTGCTATTCTCTCTTAGTTTAATATTCAAAAATAATTCATAGAAAATATTTTTAATTCTTTACCTGTGTCGATGAGAAAAGAAATTCTTTTAGATACGAATGATTATTGAAAAGCAAGACTTTTTAATATATTCTAATCTTTCATCATCTTTTCCTTGTTTATTCAGCCACGCTTACATTTCATCAGCTTTTCTCTTCTGTAAGTTTTATATATGAATAATGATTCGAATCACTGAATCAGTACGCAATGTATACATCTGAAAACAATCATTTAGAAAAATGCCAATATCACAAATATTCTTTAAATAATTATGAACTTTTTGTATGAATGTTGAAAAATCGTAAAGATATCATTGTACGGATTCGCATATGGTAAAAACACGAACTATTAATTTCAGAAAGAGCGTATATTAGATTATACATCAGCTAACAGTATTTCTTTGACATATTCATTTGTAATCATATCGATTAGCACAAAACGAAAGTTTATTCTTGTGACATCTGTCATCTCAACATAATTAACCAAATGATTATCTGTATGTTTCAAGATAGTATTGGAACTTATCTATCTAAACTCATCCTATAATATTAATAGTGTTACAAATACAACAGAATCGATGGATTTCTATAACTATCAATATAGATTAAAGATTAAAACAGAATAAGATATTTATTTGTATGTAAATTTTACTTATATTGAAATGAAATAGAAGGAAAATTAATATAAATGCATCTTTGATTATACAATTATATTGACCATTACATTTTATTTTATGGAGAACCTATAGTTCGTACGAAGAACATATGAATCTATAAAAAGATAAAAAGAATTCTATTGTACAAAAGCGACATCTCTCGACTCATAAAAATACTCCTATTGGTTTTTATATTCTATCGTAAAAAACAAAGAAATTGCACCCATTACATAAAAGAATATTCAATTTTCAGCTTTTAACTCATCTTACTAATAATTAATCATGACCGATAATCTTTCAAAAAGTCTTAAATCAACTGAATATGAATTATCTTGGGCAAATCGAGGTTTAAAAGCAAATAATGCTAATGATGGTAATCTTTATTCTATTATCAAATTCAATTTAAATCAATTTTTCGTTTTTTATAGTTAAAGAATTATGTGAAGAAATCGAACAATGTAAACATCTAGTTGCCTTACGTCTTGAAGGTAATACAATTAATGAAGAAGCAGCAACAGCTATTGGTGTAGCATTAGAAGCACATAGTGAAATCGAGGTAATTCTTTTATATATTATTTTTTGTTCATTAATTTACTAATTTTTTTTTATCTTAATTTAAGCGTTTAATTTGGAATGATTTATTTACTACTCGTCTTAAAACAGAAGTTCCACCATCATTAGTAAGATTAAATTTATTAAAAGAAAAAATATATATTTATTTTCTTATTTGTGTTTAATAGATTAAATTAACTCAAGGTTTAATAACTAATGGTTGTCATATTGTTGAAATTAATTTAAGTGATAATGCTTTTGGTCCAATTGGTGTTAAAGGTCTTGAAACATTTCTTTCATCATCTGCATGTTATACACTCGAAGAACTTCGTCTTAATAATTGTGGTATGGGTATTGGTGGTGGAAAAGTATGTTAAAATTCTTATTTTATTTTTCAATAAAAATTTAAATTCAATTTTATTTTATTTAGTTATTAGCTGAAGCATTAATTGCATGTCATAAGAATAGTGGTGGTAAATTTGCTTTAAAACAATTTGTTGCTGGTCGAAATCGACTTGAAAATGAAGGTGCACAAGCATTAGCAAAAGCATTTGAATTAATTGGAACATTAGAAGTTGTACGTGTACCACAAAATGGTATTCGACCACCTGGAATTGAAGCATTAGCAAGTGCATTTGTACAAAATCAAAATTTACGTATTATTGATCTTAATGATAATACAATAACATTAGCAACACCTAAATTAGCATCATCTATTGAAAAATTACCAAAATTAGAAATAATTAATCTTGAATCATCACTTATCCGTACACCAGGTACAATGGCTATTGCTCGTTCGATTATGTCACATAAAAATCTTCAAGTAATTTCATACTAAAAAATTTTTACACTTTTAAAACAAATAAAAAATAATTCTTTTAGGAATTATATCTTGGATGTAATGATATGCATACGGAAGGTGGTATGGAAATAGCACATGTTGTAAAAAATATGTCATCATTAAGAATATTAGATTTAAATGGTTAGAATTTATTTTCGAAAAAGTTTTAAAAATAAAAATATTCTGTTTTAGGTAATTGTTTTGGTCAAGATGGAATTGACGAAATTCGTCGTACACTTGAAAATAAAAGTTTTGCAAATCAAATGGTATTCAGGTAATAGAATAATTTCATACAAAAATATATTCAGATAATACCATACCTTGTTGATTTCTGCAGTACTATTTTCTCTCTTTCTCGTAGAGAAGAGTCCAGTAAATATAAATTGCCTGATTGTGTGTCCGCATGGTCAAAAAAACATTTCTTAAAGTATTTTGATGTGGGAACTTCGAATCTACCGTTTGTTGGGTGACCATGGTGGACGGGGAGGGGGGGGAGATGAGAGGCCAAAAAACCATCGAAGACCGATTTTTCCCGGTGAGTGTGAAGAGAATACATTTCTATGAGAAGGAGCTAAGCGAGTTCTCGGACGAGCGTTACTTGTGGTTTTATAGTCGTATATATACAGTGGAGTGATTCTTGAATAAAAGATATAGGATCCAACAGGTAGAAACATGAAGCTTACACTCACGAGTGATTGATATAAAAAAATCAATTCTATATGATTTATAATTTCTATTTTAGTGATGATGAAGGTAGTGAAGACGACGAAGAAGAAGAAGGAGAGGAAGGAGATGAAAATTATGAAGATGAAGAATATGATGAAGAAGAAGAAAACGATGAGGATTATGAAGATGAAGAAGGCGAAGAAGAAGAAGATGTTGAATCACCATCATTCTTTTTTGGTAAAAATCCAATACAACAAAATGCATGGAATAATTTTCAACTTGGTACTAATAAAACAACTCCTCCAGCTCAACCAGAATCTATTAATGACCTTTCAAGTATGATAGCTAACTTCAATGTTTGTACACCATTTAGTTTCGGTTCACAATTAACTACTGAAGTAATTTTTAATTATTTTTATTTCGATTTGTCTTATTTTTTTTAACTTTTCATAGGCAACAGGAAACAAATGGACAACATTTACTAATCTTGATAAAGTTAAAGAACATTTAAAAGTTTGTATAATCAATCTTCAATATAAATATACGAAAATTTTCGAATAATTTTTCAGAATGATGATCAATCAGTTGACCGTGCTGTTAAATTACTTGAAGATATGTGGAACGATAATTCTGTATTACAAAATGATACATCTTCAATTGCTTGTAAGTTCATATTTCTAGATCAATAAATATATATCATATTGATTTCTTCTTTTAGCAAATACTTTAAAAGCATTAACATTTACATCGGATAGTGAACGTACTTTTAATGAACGTTTACTTGTATCATTAGGTTTTGTTAAAGTAAAGATTTTCGATATTCGTTTAATTATATATACAAAATATTTTAATCTTTAGGATGAACAAACAGGACGTCAACGTCGTGCGATAAATCAACGTGATAAAGCATTTCGTACACTTGTCGATGTCAATAAATTCTTACCGAAATCAACGAAAAATCTTCTTTCTGTTTTTCTTCAAAATACTCCGTATGAAAATATTCATTTTGCTATATTTTAAAACAAAATAATACTTATATTTACTTCTTTTTTGCTTTTTGTTTTAGGAATGAATCAAATCAATCTTTTTCTCCCGAAATTAAACAACAATTATTATCAGCATTACAAGGATAATAAATTTTTCTTTTTTTGTCTTGTATCTATTTTTGTTACGAACTTTAAACAAGAAATAGACATTGAAAAATAAATTCTTCTCTATTTTTGCTTTTTCTTGTTGTATATTTCAAGATCAGAATGTTAAGACGATTTTTAACAAATCAACTAATTATTTCTACACGTTTTCTATCACAATATTACTCCAAAAAGAAAATTCTTGTACCGACTCGGCTCGAGTATGAATAATATATATATATATATATATAATGATTAAAAAGAAAACTATCGTAATTGATTCCGAAGTTTCGATTTCATCAAGTAATTATTTTTTTAGATGTTTAAGCTAGATCTATTTGCGATACGAAAGTGTTTCTAAGGGCTATTCCGTAGATATTGTAATATTTGACATAAAGGCTGTAGCCAAAGTTTTGTATATGTTCGAATTTACTGAGTCATGTTTCAGTAGAAACTCGATGTCTTGAAAGTAACAGTCTATGATAATGCTTTGATTACAGCCAAAAGATACAATAGAAATGGTTTAAACATCTAGAAAAATATTCACATCAGAGAATGATTCGCTTGCTCATAGCAAGATATGTTCGAAAACTTACACTATAGAATTCTTACATGAAATATTATCTATAAATAAATTTTGAAGTTTTTTTCGAAAATGTCTTGCTGTGAGGATAATTATGAATACTTCGGAATCATTAGGATAATTTTCTTCGTAGAATAAATGATAATTTTTTTTAGTTTATTTTAATTAGTGTTACACGAGGTAATCAACATTTGGAAGTGAATTTATTTGACGATGAAAATAAACAATCACTTGGTCAAATGCCATTAATTGAAGCGCAAAAATTAGCTAAATTTCGTGAACTTATACTTGTACTGTTTGATGAATCACATGATCCACCTGATGTTCGATTAATGACAGGAAAACAATTAGCACAAATACGTGATAATACACGTGCAAATAAAAAACAAGATTTAGCAAATGATAAAATTACTGATTTTGTTGTACGACTTCGATCAAATATTGCAGAAAAAGATTTATTAACAAAATTAGGACAAGCGAAAGCAGCTTATTCAAAAGGATCTAGTATTCGATTTTCATTAGATTTTGGATATGCTATTGATGAAAAAGAAACGGAAAAATTGGTAAGTGATGTCATTTGTAATTTTCGTTTTGATGAGAAAAATAAGACGTATGTTGCATCAGTTGCATTGCCTATAATAAGTCGAAATAAATCATAGGTAATCTATTTTGAGTAATCAGAATCATGATCATGAACGTTTTCAATATATTCTTAGCCTATCTAAGAATTACGAATAGTCGTAAACATTTCAATAACAGGAGACCTTTCTGAGGAGTTTGTAATACAATCGTGACGATGATGAGTCACACTAAAGTGATTCAAAAGCTCCTTCAGTGCTGAAAATATTGAATATATCTGCCATGTTTTGACCAAAAAGAGCTGCTTCTTTTACTACTGATAAAGGAATGTTTATCGGTCATATCTATAAGAGAGATCTTGGTCAAAACTGTTTTCGAGCAAAGTTTTTGTCTACTTGTAGATACAATATGAGTTTTGGCGTTATCAAGAAAATATCTTTTTACGGAGATAGTTAGCTTTAATAGCCAAAGGAATGCCATCGAAAGGAGGTTACAGTTATTTCGAATCACACTAGAGACCATTGCGTACAAGAGGATAACATCTTTCTCCATCACCTAAATGAAAAAAAATATGACAATATTACATATTCTAAAACGAACGTCTCTTGCTAATAGTGTGTTGTGTTCATATATATATGATACATCTCTTTCAATTAGTTCGTGTGTAAGGTTATTACAACTGTAACGTTACTTTTCAACGTCTATACTGTTATATAATTTAAAAAGGCAAAATGTAATAATAAAAATCAAAAGAAGCGTACCTCTCTTTTTCTTTCATCAACATACGAACGTATATGTATAGGTTACAAACATATAACAATTTTTTCGAGATTTCAAATTATCAGTCTAAGCGAAAATATAGATATTCGTTTGAAATCTAAATTTCCCATTAAATATTTTTTTATATTATTGTTTTATCTTTCAGGCTCGACGTACCAGTGATCAGAAAGAATTTCTCGCACGACTCAAACCATATCTTGAAGAATTTCCTAAAGTACATACAAACTCTAAAGGTACTCGTTCAATTATTTTAATTGTTCCATCAAAATTACTTACCGACAAACCAAATAAAAAACAAGAATCAGATTCACCTACCGAAGAAATTCAAGAACCAGCATCTAAAGATGTTAATAATAAAAGTTCAACAAATTCTTCGCATAAACGTAAAAAGTCTATTTAATATGTCTTTTCATAAAACCCCAACACTCGTTTCCTTATTTTTTTTGTTTCAAATACTTTTCAATCTTTATATTTTCTAGATGAGAATTCTCAATCGTTTACTTATTCAATCAACATTTCGATATCATTATCGTACAAATACAGTAAAAGCTCAAAAAAAATCGAATACATTTAATTTAGAATATGATCCAATAAAACAAACTATAATCTATCCACCGGAATTACTTATTAATAATAAAAATTATCCAACTGATTCTTGGACAAATGTTAATCCACATATTCTCTCACGTCTAGGTCAAAATTTACATCGACAAAAAAATCATCCACTTTATCATTTAACAAATCGTATTCGTCAATATTTTTATCAACAAAAAGATCCAAGAAAACAATCACCAAAATTTTCTATCATAGATAATCTTTCACCAATTGTAACTGTTCAACAAAATTTTGATTCAATTTGTACACCAAATGATCATGTTAGTCGAACAAAATCAATGAATTATTATATTAATAAAGATACACTTTTTCGAGCACATACATCAGCTCATCAAGTTGATTTAATACGTTCAGGTTTAAATGCATTTCTATGTATTGGAGATGTATATCGAAGAGATAGTATTGATCCAACACATTATCCTATTTTTCATCAATGTGAAGGCGTACAATTATTTAATAAAGAAGAATTATTTATGGAAAATAGAAATGTTCGTGGAGAAAAAGATAATTTACAGATTTTTGCACCAAATGGTAAGATAACAACATAGCTAAGAATTATTTATAAAGTTAAAATAAATAAATGGAGTGTACGGAAGATGCGCATCTTTCGAGATCCTTAGCTTTCGAATAAGAATAACTGCAAATTAGAGAGTTGTGGGTCCACGATGTTTTGGATCGAATCCGGTCGAGTCCAGACCGGAACCCGATCGGGTGTATACCCGGATTCTTTTACCAATATATAGCACTCTCTGTGTGCAATATAAAGCTGCGGATCCAGGGTTTTTTGGACCGGGACCCGACTCAGGCCCGAGGAAAAAAAGAATTTATTAGACCGGTACCCAACTCAGACTCGGGACCCAGCTGGGCCTGGGTCGATTCGCAGCTCCCAACTGCACATTCTGCTCTGTGATGATCTTTAGCTTCGTATGATCATATAAACATTACAAAAGCGCTATCAATTCAAAGTATTTCTAGAAGATTCTTAATTATATTTATTTTAGAATATCGTGATGCTACGAAACAAGAAGGACATACACTTGAAGCAGTTAAATTAGTTGAAGCATCTCTTAAACAAACTATAACTGATCTATTTAAAACACTTTTTCCCAATGCATCAACATTAAATTCTCGATGGATTGATGCTACTTTTCCATTTACGCATCCATCATGGGAATATGAAATAGAAATCGATGGGAAATGGTATGAATTACTTGGTTGTGGTATTATTGAACAAAGTGTCTTAGAAAATAGTGGTTTAGGTAAAGATTATATTGGTTGGGCATTTGGTCTTGGTTTAGAACGTATTGCAATGATTATGTATGGTATTCCAGATATTCGTTTATTTTGGTCGACTGATTCAGGTTTTCTATCACAATTTCAATTTGAAGATTCGACACGTCCTGTTCAATATAAACCAGTTAGTGCATATCCACAATGTATTAATGATTTATCTATGTGGATGAATAAAACAAGAATTGATCCATTAGATTTATATGATTTAGTACGATCTATTGGAGGTGATTTAATTGAACAAGTTCTATTAATTGATGAATTTTATCATGAGAAGAAAGACAAACATTCTCAAACTTATCGTATTATTTATCGTTCTATGGATCGAACATTAACAAAAAATGAAATCAATATGATACATAAAGATATTGAAAATCATTGTCAAAAACAATTTGATGTTGAAATCCGTTAAAAAATATAAATAAAATTTTGTTTGATGTGTTTTTGCAGACATTTAGATAAATATGAATTTAACTTCACACGTGTTTGATATTTTATCTTTTTAGGTTAAAAATCTATAGAGAAAAAAACGATTGAATTTATCGTTCTTTTTTTTGTTTGTTTTAAGATGAAATCTTTATCTCTAGTTCTACTTCAGATAATATCACCTATATTTTATTTACGTTGTTATTCAACAATAAAAATGAATGATATTAAAATCGAAAATTTTTTTGTACGTGATGATGAACAATTTTTTCCGAATAATAATCAACTACCCGTTATTGTCTATCGTCAAGTATTTGATACAAAATCTGTATCAGCATCCAAATGGGAACAATTATTTCAAGAGAATAATTTTGGTAAATCATGGAGAGATGGAATATTTACTTATCATCATTATCATTCAACTGCACATGAAGCACTTGGCTGTTATGGTGGCCATGCACAAGTACGATTAGGTGGAGATAACGAACAAGTACGTAAAGATATTGAATTAAATGCTGGTGATTGTATTCTAATTCCAACTGGTGTAGCACATAAAAATATGGGACAAGATTCAGAATTTGGTGTTGTTGGCGCGTATGATTTAGATGGAAAAAGTTATGATATGAATTATGGAAAAGATGCAGAAGAAAGACGTAAAGCAGAAGAAAATATGAAAAAGGTAATATATCGATTACATTTATTAGTTATACCCAGAAAATAATTCTAGTCACATTAGATATAAAATCAAGTCTGCTATTTACATTTAGAGCATAGAAATTCATAACTCTTTGTCTTAAAACAACAAATTCTCATAACACTTTAAAGAATATGTTGAAAGTTATAACAGCTTGCATATATATTTTCAAGGTATCACTAAATAATTCTTATTCTGTTGTTCTTTTGAATTGATAAATAAAGAAGCACACCAGTTGGAGAGCGTCAATTGAAGTTCTTGAGATTTCTTCAATAGAACAGCAAATAAAGAAAAATATTTTATTATGATTATTATTTAATCAGTTCAATAACTTTTAAAGAGTAAGTTAGTCAGATAAAACACGTATAATTTTTGTCACGGCACTTGCCGTGATATCTCATGAGTCAAGGAATTACTGACTCATGTGTATATGATTGAGATTCTTGAGTCATATATATATATATATATGAGTATATAAGGGCTTTGGAGAGCATATTCTCTCTCATTGTTCTTTTCCCCTGATTGGAATAAAGTCGTCACAGTTATTATTTTGAAATTTTTCATTAAAATGTATACTCATTTTTCGAACTATTTCTGTTTAAATAAATATTTCGAGAAGATATACATGCGTTTTGATTCCTATAATAATTTTCGTAGATTTAGTATCAAAGAAGTCCTTTTAACCCTTTCAGGACTAGTTTTGCTTTTATCTTTTTCATGATTAGTGTATTATTCTTAAACTATCTTTTTGACCGCGACTTAGAAAAAAATTTTTTTTTTTTAAAGCATGGATCCCCCTCCAGGTAGGTAGTACCACCGTCCTGAAAGGGTTAAGTTCGAACTATAAGAACATAATAAAAGGTAAGCATTGTTTTATTTCCTCGTTAAAATTATGACAGTTTTATTGTATAGCATACACTCAAGGTTCTTCGATGTTTTATAAAAATACAAAGGTCATTTCTAGTATAGTATTGTTCTGTTACTAAAAAAACTTTTCATATTATACTGAAACTTACATTATGGATAAACTTCAAAATAAAATCGATTTAGTACTCTTATGAGAGCAGTCTTTCGTCAAAAATATGCAATTATCAATGACGTCTGATAGTAAAATACATTTAATACACGTCGTTAAATGTAACAGATGTTTTGCATTACTTTACTTCCAATTCATTGAGCTGTATTCATTTTCTATGTACTATTTCTTATGTCAATAATATGATGCCATTAAAAATCATGTATTTATTTTTCTTTACATACTTAATTGCAAGGCCATACATTTCTAATTAATAGGTACAAGTGCCACGAATGGATCCAGTAGTTGGTAGAAAAAACGGTGGTGTAATTGAGTTCTGGCAGAAAAATACTCATCAAAACGAAATGTAAGGTGTAAATAATATATTACTATTTTTTGCGTTTTCATGATAAAAAACTTATTAATCATATACCTGTTACTTATATATTTTTTTTTCGTTTCTTTGCTTATTCTTGTTTATCAGTCTTGCTTCATATTGTTATTTTTTTATGATATAAAAAGAAATTACACACATTTTGCTTCATTTACTAATAAATATAAAAAAAAGAGAACCAGTGTACAACATTTACCTTTTTTCTTTACACAAATATGAATGACATACAATGGGAAAGGTCTGATAAATCACGTCTATTGAAAATATTGAATATCTTTTTTTGAATTTTTTAGATTAATGACGACAGATTCAACTAGTTTAAGTGAAATACAAAAAACAAATGTTATTGATCAACTTAAACGACGTGTAACATTTATTAAATATAAATCAAATGGTCATACATATTCACGAATCTATTATGTTAATTTATCTGAAGATGCTATTCATTATCAAGGTTCAAAACGTAAATCTAAACATGAAGCATGTAAGCAATTATTTCGATGAAGAAAAAAAAACTATAAAGATACTTTTTTATTATTTAGGTAAAATAAAAGATATTGATCAAATACGTCGTGGTTTTACTACTGCGGTTTGGAAAAAATATATAGATAAAAGAAAAATTACACGTGATAAAGCACATTTAGCTTTTTCGATTCTTTATGATAATAATCGACATTCGCTTGATTTACTTGCTGATTCGGAAAATATTTGTTTGCAATGGATTCAAGGTTTAGAATATTTAATAGAACGTTATCGTTCTCATGTACGTACACATCATGAAATAACGGATCGATGGTTATGGTCGTTATTTTCTCAAGCTGATCGTGATCAATCAGGACAATTAAATCGTCGTGAAGTTCATCAACTTTTAAGATTATTAAATATTGAATTAGATGAAAGAGAAATTGATCAATATTTTAATCAATCAAATATTCGTACATCAAATTATGAAGAATTAAGAAATTTAGATAAAGATGAATTTTTATTATTTTATAAATTTGTTTCACATCGACCAGAATTACTTAAAATTATTTGTCAGTAAGTTTAAAATGTTTCGATTAGTATCAATAAATATAATTCATTGATTGTATTACTTTAGATATAATGGTAGTACTCCTGAACAAATAGCAGATACATTATTTAAATATTCCATTCTATCTAAAATGCCACATTCAAATCCACTTGAATATCCTGTTGATATAGCTTCGATAACTTGTTGGAAAATGAAAACGAAAAATATTTCTCCACAACCAGAAAAACCATTAACAATTGCATCAGATAATAATTTTTCGTCGTCGTCATCGAATACGAAAGATAAAAAAAATTATTTAACTATTGAACAATTTAAAAATTTCTTACAGAATGAAGAACATATGAAAGGAATAACGATTGATGATTGTTCAAAATTAATTGCAAGATTTGAACCATCATCCGAAGGACATAAATACGAAGAATTAGGCGTTGATGGTCTTCGATTATTTTTACTTCATGATGAATTTTGTCTTATGAATCCAGATAAATCTCGACGAGTTTATCATGATATGACACGACCAATTACTGATTACTTTATTGCTACATCACATAACACGTAACTATATAAATTAGTATATGTTTATTGATTCGATAAATTTGAGCGTAAAAATAAGAGCAGATATGCATGAAAACGAAAATAAAAAACAAACTTATTGATTTGTTGATATCAATATCTTAATATCTATCTAGTAGATAACTGTTTTCGAACTTTTGATACTTATAATCACAAGATTTACCATATAGTCATCAGATTTCATTCTAGTCAAATCTTTAATTTTAAAAAAATTGATTTTTATTTTTATTTAATTAGTTATATTCGTGATAGTCAAGTTTATGGTAACTGCACACCGGAAACATTCATTCATGCATTAAGAACTGGTTGTCGAGCTGTTGAAAGTAATTTTTTTTAATAAATTTTTAATTTAATTTCTTTTGAACTCAAGTGGATTGTTATGATGGTGATGACATGGAACCAATTGTTTATCATGCTAAAACATTAACAAAACCAATTACATTAAGAGAAATTCTTCTTGCTATTCAAACACAAGCATTTGCTGCTTCACCGTAAAGATTATTCGATTTTAATTCAGTAGATTTTAACAGATTTTCGTTCTATTAGATATCCACTTTTTTTAAATATCGAAAATCATTGTTCATATGAACAACAAGGTGTTATGGCACGTCTTTTAAAAAATATTTTTAAAGGTAAAACTGAAAATTATCTTTTCCTTCGATTTATATTTAATTTCTTTCGTAAAACAGATCATCTCTTAACAGAACCATTAATGAACGATTCTCAAGTCTTACCATCACCAGAAGATCTTAAATATAAAGTCATTATTCGAGTAATGTTATTCATTACTTTTTCTTGTTTAATAATTAATTTTCATTAAAAATAGAGTCGACGATATCCCAAAGGAAAAATTCCAGCTGATCCAAAATCTAGCCGAAGTAATGATGAAACTGAACCAAATCCTAAAGTATTGATTAACAATTCTTTCTTGTTAATCTATTATTTATTTAATCTATTTTTAGAATTATCATCCTGATTTTGCTAAATTAATTATCTACGCTCAAATTGTTTCATATACTAATATTAATCATACAATGTCGACACGTATGACTTTTTTCCCCTAAAGATTAATTGATCATCCGTTCTGTTTTAGAAAAATGTTTTCATTCAATATCATTCAAAGAATCGAAAGCAGATGATTTAATTAAAGCTGAACCACCTGAACATTTAGATTTAATTAAATTAACAAATAAACATCTAGTACGTGTTTATCCAGGGACGATACGACAAAATTCAAGTAATATAAATCCAGTTACTTATTGGACTTATGGTATGAATATTATTCGTCTAATCTTAATAGATTATCTAGTTTTCTTATAGGTGTACAAATGGCTGCGCTAAATTATCAAGCAAATGATGATTCAATGTGTCTTCAAGATGGATTTTTTAGTGATAATGGAGGATGTGGTTATCTTCTTAAACCGCCTTGTTTATTATCGAATAATTTATTATTTGATCCGAAAGAAATAGTTCATAAACGAGGAAAACGATTAATTATTCATATAATCAGTGGACAACATTTAGCCAAAGAGAAAAATTCCAATGATGATTCAGATATTGTTGATCCTTATATAGAAATAAATACATATGGTATTGAATGTGATTATACACAACAACATACACCATGTATACGTAATAATGGTCTTAATCCAATATGGGATTGTAAATTTCATATCGATGTTTATTGTCCAGAATTATGTTTGGTTAAATTTGAAGTACGTGATGATGATCATTATCATCGTTCAGCATTTGTTGGACAAGCCTGTTTTCCATTTACAGCACTTCAATTAGGTTATAGACATATTAAATTAAAAGCAAAAGATGGTGATTATATCCGTGGAACATTATTTGTTCATATTAAAATTGAAAATCTTTGAAATTCTTCTTTTTCTTTTAATTTTTTTAGTCAGATACATCTTTTTCCCTTTTTTTAAACAGTGTAATGCTTGATTTGTATTTGTTTCAATTGTAATAAAATAAATATTTTCATCACAAAAAAATTATTCGATAGAAAAGAAAATTTTCTTTAGAGTCAAATAGATTTTTGCTTCCAGAATGGTCTTATTGAAATTTTATTCGTGTTCTTTTTTATTATCTCAACATGTTCGATGTTTACATCGATCAAAATTTCTTTTGGCTCGAGGGATACGTCGTCCAAATGATTCCGTTCCATCACCGCCACCACCATCACCATTTACATCTATGGATAAAAGTTCATTTGCAGATGATGATAATACAAATCAAATGTCAATACAAGAACAATTTGCTCGTCTTGAATTACAACGACTTGAACAACAATCCGAAAAACCTCGTGAAGAATCAAATTCATTTATCGATGAGGAGACTGAAGTTTTAAAGGAAAAAGAATTTGATGAAGAAAAACCTTCAAAACCATTTATAGATCCAAGTACAACAAGTATTATTCTGTTTCCTGGTCAAGGTACACAATTTATTGGTATGGGGTAAGATTATTTATTTATCCAAAAAATAAAAAGAGAAATTTCTTTTATTATCTAGACAACAAGTAATCAACTATCCAAATGTAAAAGAAATGTTTAATATAGCAAATCGAATACTTGGTTATGATCTTTATTCTAAATGTATAAATGGACCAATTGAAGATCTTAATCAAACTTTGTATGCTCAACCTGCTATTTATGTTACATCATTAGCTGCTGTACAAAAATTAAAGACTGAAAATCAAAAAGTATAAAAAAAAAGTAATATTAAGAAATTTTTGTTCTATATATTTTATTTTAGGCAGTTGAAAATTGTGTAGTAACAAGTGGTTTTAGTGTTGGTGAAATTACAGCACTTGTTTTTGCAGGTTGTATGACATATGAAGATGGTCTTCGATTAATAAAAGTACGTGCTGAAGCAATGCAAGCAGCATCAAATGAAGTTAATAGTGGAATGATGACTGTTTTTATTGGTCGTGATACAAAATTAACATTAGCTATTGAAGCAGCACGAGAATGGTGTAATAAATATATTAAAATTGATGTACCATGTATACAAATTGCTAATCATATGTATGCTGAATGTAAAGTACTTGCTGGCCATAAAGAGGTTTATTTCTTTTGTGTCTTTTTTCTTATCGGAATATTTTTTGATATATATATTTTAATTAGGCTTTACAATTTATTGCACATAATTATAAAGTATTTGGTATACGTCGAATAAAATATTTGCCTGTAAGTGGTGCTTTTCATACACCATTAATGTCATCAGCAAAATTAAAATTAATAAAAGTATTAGACAAAATTGATATGCAACCACCACTTATTCAAGTTATGTCAAATGTAACTGGTAAACGTCATACAAATGATATTTCAACAATTAAACGATTACTGAGTCAACAATTAACAAAAAGTGTCTTTTGGGAACAATCAATTCATAAAATGTATCAACGAGATAAACATGAAACATATCCAAATACATATGAATGTGGTCCGGGACGACAACTTGGATATTTACTTCGATTAAATAATAATAAAGCATTTCAACAATATCATCATATCGATGTTTGATAAATTCTTGTTTTTGTTTTTGTTTTTGTTAGAAATAAAATCGAAAAAGAAATGAAATTATTCATCAAATCTAAACTAATTCGGTTTGAATTTTTTAGTCAATTTTAGCACAACATTACGAAACTTTCGTGTTTGGTATTTTGTAGATGAAGACTTAGGGATGCGCAGTTTCAGTGCAAATACTGAAAAACTGTCACTTTCAGCCCTGACAGTGACGCACCGTAGCACTTACAACACTGACACCGTCGGTATTCATCGGTATCCGGGTGATTCCACTGCATCACTGAGCGCACTGTCAGTGTTGCCAGTGCTACGGTGCGTCACTGTCGATGCTGACGGTGCACAGTTTACTGAAACTGCGCATCCCTAGATAAAGAAAATATTGTTTTTCATGATTTAAATTATAAGAGGATTTTTTTATACTTGGTTAAAAATAACTTAAGCTGTATTAGTGCATGCCTAGATCTTATTCATAATCTAAATTTAGTTGGTAATAGTTCATGTAGTGTGGCTTGTATTTTTTTTTCTCATTATTATATGATGACCTGTCAGTTTCACTTATTTCATTATGATTTGACGAGAAATTCTTAGTTCATAACAAGATAATTATTTCTTGTACAAATAAAACATGTCATTCATACATGAAACATAATATTCAAGTGTTTTTCATTATATCAGCTTGATTTCCTATAATTACCAGACTAAACAATACGTGATCAAACACTGACTCAATTAGTCGAATACAAAGCATAAATCAATCAAAATAGAATATGGTTGAGTTAGTTTCTATAAATAATATAATCAATAAATTACACTGATATATCTAATCACTATCACTTACGATAGGAAAAAAAAATTTATTCATTTGCTAATTCATTATTTTACCTAATGAAAACATAAATAAAATAAGATTGAAGAAAAAAAACTTTTTTTTTTTGTTAATATTGTTTTTTGTTCTTAATGAAGTAAAATATTGTAGGGTTTGGAAACAAAACATTTTTCTTTAGTGTGTTTGATTTTGAATACAAAAAAAAAGAATGAAAGAAAGAAAGAAAAAACGGCGAATGAAACGTTGAGTTATTTTTTCGACACACATACATTGTAATGAAAAAAAAAGAAAACATACACACGAGAAAAAAATAAATAACTGGATTATATAGGAAAAGAAAAGGCACAGGAAATTTAAAGATCTATAATGAATCAGAAGTTGGTGGTCGTCTTTCGCGTGCTTCTTGCCATAATTCGCCCATTTTTAATAGAGCAATACATCGATGTCGTCGAGTTTCACGATGACATGTCGAATCATTGAGTACTCGATCACAAACATCTCGTTCAACACTTTCAATTTCAAGTTTTGTTGCACGCCATAGTGCTTCCATTGATTTAGCAGCTGTATCAGCTTCAAGTTTACGTTTTTCTTCTTCAGTTAACGGTACTGGTACTTGTTGTGCTGAAGATTTACCATGACGACTAGGTTTTACAGTAGTGGATGTAGTTGTTGTTGTTGTTGTTGATGTTGAATTTAAATTCGAATGTTTTGGTGATTCGGAAGCTGAAGCCGAAGCCGAGGCCGAAGCTGAAGCTGATGCAGTCGATTCAGGAGGAACATATCCTGCATATTCTAAATGTCCTGAATGATGCTGAAATGGATACTGAGAATCTTTTCCATCTTCATTAGCTGTTGCTTCGTCATCAGCAATTTGTGCTAATTTAGACATTGACTGTCCCCATTCAACAGCACATTTAACTGTTTTTACCGTTTCTTTAACAACATGTACACGTTCTTTCCATGATGATTGTACATGTTTACCATATCCTAACATACGTTTACCAATATGACCTTCTTGAGAATCTAATTTATTTAACCATAATTTTGCTTTTGACTCATAAATATAACCGATTGCATGTAATAAATGTTCACCATACGGTGCACTTAATAAATTTGGAATGTCTAATAATGTTATTTGAGCAAAATTATTCAGTGCTTCTTTATACTGTACGTCACTACTATTTGGTGGCAATGATTCTGTAAAAATTGATAATTTATAAGTAAGATTTTGTGCTAATTGTTTAATACGTTCTTGACGTGCTTGTGAACGTTCTTCAGCATATGCAAGACGTTTACGCATTTTTTCTTCTTTTTGTTCACGTGTTTCTTCCGTACCTTTTGTTTCAGCATCTTTTATAACTTCAGTAATAGCATGTTTAAATGATTTAGCTAATTCAAAATCACCAATTATCTTTGTAAATTGTTCACCACCAAACATTAATCGAAAGAATTCTTCAGCATCAAAATCTTCTAATGTTATTCCATCAGAACCATTAGCTATAAGACGTTCATCTTTGCCATATCTAAACAGAAATTTATTTTACTATCCTTCTCGAAATATACTGCTTCTGTCTAAACAATAACTGAGTAAATATTGATTAACATAATACATAACTACTCATATTAACGACAAAAAAAATTAAAGAATCACGTCAGTAGCAAAATTACTGAGATATATTATGTAAAACTTGTGATATAATCTAATTAGAATTTTTCTTCATACCTATTATAAAGTTTTCTTTTTTCTGGATCACTGAGAATACCTATAAAAAAGAACAAACGAGAATATTCTCGAATTCATTGAATAAATATTTATTTTATATCATACTGTAAGCTTGAGAAATAAGTTTAAATCTTTCAGCATATTCTCGTCGTGTAAAATCATTAAGATTTTGTGTTCGATCAGGATGATATTGTAATGATAGTGAATAATATGCTTTTTTGATTTCCGATCCACTTGCTGTTGGTGATACATTAAGAATATTGTAATAAGTTTTATCTAATGGTGCTTCATCTGTACCAGTTTTTCCAAGAAAACCAGATCGAACACCGCCACTACTTGATGATTTCTTTTTCTCATCATTATCACCGGATGATGCAGAAGCCATTATTTAAAAGAATAAAAAATAAACAAAAATTATCTAAAACATTTAAATAAAAAAAATATATATATCATCTGACTAAAAAAAAGATGATAATAATTATTCAAATAAAAAAAAGATATGTATTAGACATTCTCTGATTGTTCAAGAACTGTATTCATTGTTGTTTTATCACATTCGATTTGTTCATTATAATGAATTAATTGACGAAGAAAAGCAGTATTTGGTTGGACAATATGACGACGTGAACGAAGATGAATCATTGCTTGTTCAACAGACATGGAATGATATTTCATTAAATATGCACAGCACATTGTTGTTGATCGTGATACTCCACAAGCACAATGAACCAGTACACAACTATTCAATTGTCGTGCTTCATCAATAAATTGACATGCTTGTTCGAAATGTGGCGACATATCGAATGAAATTGTATCATCAGCTTTGATAAACATATGCTTGATATGAGAACGAATAGGTATTCTTGGTCGAATCCAAACAACTGATAGAATATGAGTTATATTGAGATGATCAAGACGATCCTTATTATAATAAGAATAAAAATTAATTAAAAAAAAAGTAAAATTTTTACTTTATCTTGTAATGATTTTAAACCACCTAAATAAAGAAATTTCTCGAAAACAAGTGTTGGTTCACGTGGTATAATATGTCGTTGTTTTTTATTATTATTTAAAATATAAATACGTATATGATTAAGACGTTTTTCAAATGGATCGACCATTTTTGTTGTTGTATTTTTTGATTCATCTGATGAGGATGTTTGAGAAGTCGAAAGAGTTTTTTTACTGCTTGTTACTAAAGAACGCTGCATTGTACTCATTAGAAATATATTAATAACAACGGATATTTAATAAAAATAAATTTTCGTATTTTCTTCCCAGTTGATCAATCATTCATCTTGCTGTAATAGATGATGAATCAGTCAAGGTCGACATTTTGATTTAGTCATTAGGTACATATATGAATGGTGGATTTGATAAAACGATCTGAGATTTCTTGTATAGATGTCAATGTAAGTCAATCTTACGAACTAAAATTATTTTTTATTTAAAAACTAAGAAATACAACAAAAACAATAATAAAAACAAAACAACTGTTTTTTTAAAGCACTGTCCTATCGACGTTGTATTGTCGGCATATTATGAAATTTTGAATTTGAAGAATATTCATCAGGAAATGTACATGTTACTTGTGATTGTTTTTTTGTTGATGGCCGATTTGGTGATAAATAAATATCTTCATTTTCTTCTCCTTGTCGATTATTATTATTATTTTTCAATTGAGCAACATTATTTGTTAAACATTTTAATTGTTGATAGATTAAACGAAGATCACTTGTTTGTTCATAATCAAAATTATATCGATAACCGGATCGTTTTGGTGGTATTGGAGGTTGTTTCATTATTGGACAATCATATAATAAAATTGATGAATGTTGTTGTTGTTCATTATAAGTTTGTTTTTCATCAATAGTATTTGTTGTTAAAACAACAGCTGCAGTTGTAGTAGAAGACATAAAATTTGTACCATTTTTTGTACTTGATAATGCATGTTTACGTAAAAATTTTAAATATTCATTACGTATTAATGTATAAAAAAGATGCCATTTAAATCGAGCTAAACGAGCTTTTGTATGCATAATACTATCATATATTAATTTATTTCCTTTTGTATATTGAGTGGTACGACGTTTACGTTCAATATCATGCCAAATGATATCGCAAAATGTTACTAAAAATAATAATTATCAGAATTTGAACATATCGAGATCAATTCTTGTGATTTTCTCAGATATAAAGAATTAGACATGACTCAAACTGTTTGAGTTTAGTGAGTTTGGGTCATGTCTATAAGGAATCAAGTTTTATTAAAACGAATTTATTTAATCGAATAGAAATTCTACGATGTTGAACTTTAGAACAGAGATTGGGAACTCCGAGGGTAAGCAACTCCATCGATTTTTTTAAGGCTCCACTCCAACTCCAGATAAAAAAGCGTCAATTCCGGAGTTGTAGTTGCCCATTTCTGATGGATATTTTTGCTGTTGTCTTACACGTCATGAGATCCGCCGGAGTTGAATCGGGGTTGGAAAAAAGCACCAACTCCAACTCCGTTGTCTACAAAGTCAACTCCAACTCCACTCCAACTCCAAGTAAAACAGCGTCAACTCCGGAGCTGGAGTTGCCCATCTCTGCTTTAGAATGGCCCAAAAAAAATACAGTAATGACTACCGATTTGCGGTCATCACTCAATGACCGATTCGTATAGCTTCTATCTCAATATATTAGATTTAAATCAGACACAAGAACTTACCTAAGATAGGATGTCCATGAATAATTTCCATATGAATAAATGTAACATATGTTGCATAACCTTGATCTAATCTTTCTAAATTTCTTCCCATAAATGAATAATCTAATCTTCCCATAAATAAAAATGATGCTAAAATAGCTTTTGATACTCTTATTAAACATGATAAAATACCAAGGAAACAATCGAAAAAAAAATTAAAATAATTAAATATAAAGAAAATTCGTCGATTATTTAATGATGGTGTTCGACCAAAATTTTGTAAAAACACAAATTCAGATAATAATGATATAAGAATATGTTTTAATAAATAAATTAATACTATTGGTAAACATAATGCTAATATATGTTGAAACCATCTTGAATCATATCGTATCCATAAACGAAGTAAAAGACAAATAATAAATGAAATTTTATAAAATATTATAAAACCCCATGCTGTATAACCACATAGATAACCTGAAAAATGTAAACATTTTGACATTAATTCATTATTTGAAAAATTATGACGTGGTGGTATATCAATATATTTTCCAGCATAGGCAGATATCATATGTTGTTGAATTTTAATTAAACCATTGAATATTTGTGAGCAATAAATAATAACAGAAAGAAATGAACAAAAAAACAGATCATTAACAAATGATGTACCCCAATCAATATCCCAATTTAATTGATGTAAGACAAGTATATGTATACGATCAAGTTGACTTTTAACTGAATTTATACCATAGAATGTTAATAAACATGTTAAATTATAAATAACAATTAGCACAACAGTATATGTGCAAAGAATTTGTGTAGAAAATGTAAAATAACGATGCCAACGATAGATTTTAGCAAATGGACGAGTTAAAACATTATTGTAATACATATCTGATGGATCTTTACTTTTTAATAAACCTATTATAAAAAAAATAATTTAAATCTTCAGTTATAAAATGTAGATATCAGTGTCAATGAGAATTATATATCAATACTCAATGGAAATCAAATAGGTTAACCCTACTTTGATAGAAACATACAAATGTCGAATACAAAAATGAGGGTGCGGGCAGGGGCGTAGCGACTAGGGGGCGCGTGAGGTGTCACGGCCCCCCTGCTTTGCAAAATTTTTATTTCTTTTTTGGTCAATAAAATCAAAAACATGGGTTTTTAGTGTTAGATTTAAGCAAAAAGAGTGTTGCGCCCCCCCCCCCCTGCCTTGAAGACCTCGCTACGCCCCTGGGTGTAGGCGGAAATATAATGGTATGGGTGAGAGCGAAATTTGTTTCTACTTCTATTTCCTCTTCATTCTCAACATTTCTACTTTTCTAATTATGCAGCATTTAGGTTTTTGATATTTATATTTTCGGCGTTATTAGGGGGGATCATCGCCTTTAAATTTTGCGTTTATCAATGGCACCTTCTTGTCAGTCTTAAGCTGTTTCTCAATTCTATTATTTATATATTAAATGAAATTGTTTTGTTTTGTATTACCTTCAGTATAATAAAAGTCTGGTTTAGTTTGATAATCAGGTTTTAATAAATCTATTGAAAGTGTTGATGAAACAAGTGATACTTGATGATTTTTTTCATTTTTATTATGATTTGAAATCATTGTTGATTGTTGACAACATTGACATTTTAATTGTTGAGTTAATAAATATAAAAATTTAACAAATACAAATGACATTAAAGTAAAATGTGGTAAATTTCTGAATATAACATAGAATAAATCTGATTGTGTTAATTCATTTGATGTTGTTTGTAAAAGTAATGTTCGACCAAAACGAAATAATGAAAAACGAGAACAATAACTTGTATATATTAATGTATATGTACCATCAATAAATGTGTATATCAATCCAAGACCATAAGCAATTGGATGCGGAATATTCACACTATTCAAAAAACAAAAATAACCATTGATTTTAAAATATAAATTATATATTTGAAAAATTACCTAACTAATAATGGAAAATATCTCATTCCAATTAATAATACAATTCCAATTCTTTTCAATAATTCAATAATAATTCCTTCATCATTTGCAATATGTTTTGTATTAAGACGAACTAGAAGTTCTTCAAGAATTTTTAATACTTCATTTGCTGATATTCCAAATATAGCTGCAACAACATGACGTTGTCGTTTATCAAATAAATTAAATGGCATTGGTAATGATGGTCGTCCATGACAAAATTGTAAACAAAAAGTGTCACGTTTTTTTAAACATGAACATATTAATGTAACAAGAATTGCTAATGGTAATGAAACAAAATTTTGCCAAACATAATTATCAAATTGTCGACATTGATATAAACGATGAAATGTTGAATTTAATTTTTGTGTTAATGTTATATTGCTATTATTTGATATCGATGAAAGTGAAAGACGATATTCAACAAATGGAATTGTTGATAAACAAAATGTTGTTATTAAAAATGTACTGAATATAATTATAAATGTTGAAGAATTACATATATTTGAATATGGAATATTCGAAATTAATTTGAAGAAATTATCAAGATTCTTTTCTTGTTTCTTCTGATGATCAATTTTATGTTTCGGGAGTCCATAGTCACTAAAAGAAGATAATAAGAATTAAAAATGTGCTTTCAATTTAAGAACGAAAGATAAGCAATCATCATTTTTTTTAATGTTGCATGTATCATGTTCATAGAGGAAAAAACTGTCTTTAGATTTTTATCATCTAGTAATGTATTGATCTGATGAATATGATAAATTTCTCGATAACATCGATGACTATGAACACTAATGAGGTAGATGGTTCAGATGATATTTAAGAGAGTTCTTCTGTAGTCAAGATAGGTTTACTGAATTTTCAGTTTGTCGTCGATTATTTTCTCTACACTAGAAGTTCGACGAATAATTTTTTTCCATAAGAAATCATTCATTACATAACTATGTTTCTATATGAGCAAACAAATCGCTATTCTTTTGATTTTTCTATTACTGACTATGCCATTCAAAAATTACAAATCAATCTCATAACATTACATCACTCTGAAAAGACTAAATAAAAAAAGATCCTATTGCTTTATTATATAATCTATCTTCAAGATGAAATCATCAATATTTAAACATTATTTTTAATCAGTTTTCTTCTATTCTAACCTGTTATTTATACAATGAAGTTTGCCATAGGTTGGTGAAGTTCGATCTAATCTTCTTTTTAACATTCTATATATTGATCGAAAAAATATTGGTGCAATACATGCAGTAATAACAAATATTGCAGCCATAATAACTTGACTACCTTCTTGACTCACTAAAAACAATTTTATATTGAATATTTAAAAATAAATAAATTCATAATCTTCTTACTTGATCGACATCGATTTCCACTAAAAAGAAAATGACATTCACAACGAAATTGTCCATCATCTGTATTCACACATCGACCATGTTTACCACATATATCATTTAATGAACTACATCGATCAACAACTAATAAATAACAATAATAATAAGAAATTTCGATTTATTAATAATCAAACCTTTTTCACAAATAAAATTTAATTTTCTATCACATACATCAACATTCATACATAATCGTCCTCGACGAGCTCGATCAAGAATTCCACATGAACGATGACGTGGTTCAACTGGTAAACGATCTTCACATAAATCTTCTTCTGTATAATATGTATATTCTGATAAAGCTCGACCATTTATCCATGACCAAGATTCTAATATATATTTTAAATTTTAGTTTTCTTTTTTTTTGAATAATTACAATTCAACCTACCATTAAAATAATGAAATCCAACATAGAAATCTTCTCTTAAATCAGTAACATTTTTTGCAATATAATCAAATTCATTATCACTATCAATAACAACAAGATCAGCTCGAAATCTAGCACATTCTTTTCGTGCTTCAGACCATGAACGTTTTATAGGAAATTTCCAATAACAAGATGCTGCAAAATATTGCCAAGCTATTGGACATTGAGCTAAAAAAAAACAACAAGATAAGTATGATAATTAATACTGTCCATTAATCAGAACAGTTACAATTATGAATTGATTCGATGACATCATCATCATTCCCTTATGATATATTTCATAACTCAACAAGACTATTCATTTAAACGATTCGATTCGAATTTCAAGACATAACAAACATGATCGGATTGTCTCCTTTCCTTTTCTTTTTTTTGTTTTAACTTCAGTGAAAAATGAAAAAGTACTCAATGAATAATTTCTATTCATCATATATTACAATAATAGTATCCATTAAAATTATTTAGTATTATATCAAGGTACAAAAGCGTGTCTGATGATCTCTTTCGTATGTAATTGTTCAGACAAGTGTCTGTATATATGTAATATATTATATTGGTCCTCTTAATGTATATATACTAGACATAAAATATTTTGACCATCATCTCATCGTTGTATGAACGATAATTGACTTTGAAAATGCATTGTCGCGGGACAGAGGACATACCGTGATTGTCGCGTGTATAACTCAAGATCGACTATCTTTGTTTCAATACACATATGTATGTATGTATGTATATATTGAGACGATACTTTTAGATTAACGATCAAGATGAAAGAGAAATAAAAATGAATACACACGACATGAAACATTATTTATAGTTGATTATTGACTTTAAAGATCTATTCAATTCACACTTACATTTTTCTTGTATTTTTCCAGTAACTTTATCTTTTGTTTCTGTTTTTAATTTTTTCAATTTATTCTTCCAATTTTCAATGAATGAATTCGTTGAAATTGTTGTTATTAATACCAAAAGAAGAAACGTTGATCGTATCAACATTTTTTAACGTTATTGGATAGAATCGTGTATCTAAAAAGGTCAATATTGGAAACAGTTGAAAATAAAAGGGCATACATCATAAAATGATAAGAAAGTGATGACATCATATGACAGCAAAAGAAAAAAAATGATGATAGGAAAAACTTAAAAAAAAAGAAAGAATTGTAAGATTACCTTTAAGAAAGTCTTCGAATGAAACTAGACTAAGAAGATTCACCTAGCTATCAACCAAGTGTCTCGTCGAATAATGATGAGCTCATAATCATAATCGTAATTTATGACGCGCTCGATATGTCCCTCGTCTTTTTCCTTCTCTCTTTTCTGTCTGTCTCCCATCTGGTTTCAGTTTTGTGATATCACCTATTTCTTTTCTCCGTCTCTCTCTCCCCCTTTCGCTCCCTTTCTTTTTTTTACTCGTCGGTCCACACATATCCGATTAATTAGAAAAAGTTCACTCGATATATAAATGCGTCCATTTATATAAAACAATCCGACTACTGTATATACACATATACACATAACTAGGTGAAAAAAAGACCTTTTAGCAAGTACCAACATCATTTACACGCTTAATTCGAGCTATTTTGTCAAGGTAAAGAAAAAAAAGGAATTTGACCCATTATTTTCAATAAAGATATCTAATGAAAGGCACTATAACATCATATTGATGATATATCTAACACGTTTTGATGGACAGCACAAACAGTGTCTGGTCTGTAGCGGTATCCTCGAGGCTAAATGCACCTTAATTGGCTGTGCCATCACGATTGCATACCATGAGAGAAAGAGAGGAGAGAAGATATTCAATTGGAGAAAGAAATTTTGGACAGAATAGAAAGAGAACAAGTATGTACGTGTGTTAATGATAATAGAGTTTGACAACAACATGTTCATTCAAGTAACATAACTGATTGATCAAGAAAAAATAAGCATTTGATAGATCATTATTACTTGTCTCATATGCTTTTAAAAATGAATATCAAATCCTTTCATAACAAGAAAAGAGATAACTCGATATATATACGTATGCGCATGAGCAAAGAGACCGCTCTCATTAATCTTATTCATCATTTAGTAAGAAAGATTCCAGACTTGGTAATATAACTATATCTATATATAGAGAAACACTTGTTTGGTATTTGTGAAAAGATAAGAGAGAAACACAAACTGATTGTGTTCATTGACCATGAATGACGTTTGACGTAGGGTTAAATCTTCTAATCAAATATCGATCAATTGATCAGTTCAATTAAACTCTTGTTCATCTTATTTTATGACAATGATCATCTCTTGAAAAACAAGTGTCTCGACAAGACATGTGGTAATAAACAATTTTAAGATAATATCTCTTAATCTGATAAAAATCACAACAAAAGGCACAAAATCTGTTTACACAACATTCTTCCTGTGGGGTACTTACTTTTCTTGAACGGAAATCAGAGTTAAAGAAAAGAAAAATGACTTTTTTCTTCTTATTCTCTTTTTTTTCTAGCTGAGCAACAGGTGGAGACTCTCTCTATCTCTCTTTCTACGTCTCAATTATATAAATATTGAACGATAAGAAGAAGAAAAAAAAGAAAAGAAAAGAGAAAGATACTTGAACATAGTTCAATTTTATTTGATTGTAACGAAGCGCATCAAATGATCAAGCTGGTGCCTTGATTAAGTCATACACAACTGGATTTCTTACAAGAACTATATATATATAGAATCATACACCTGCTCATTCATGAATTGTACAAACACTTTCTCTTTTTCTTTTGCTATCGATAATCTGATTTTTTTTCTTCTTCTTCTTCTCTGTATGAGTGAGAAGTGATGATGAGGCCCCTCGACACACGTTAAAGATAGCATTCCATTGACATTGAGTAAAGTGCCAGCCCTCTTTCTCTCTCTCTCCTTTTCGACAATTGAGTCCTATTAAGATATCAGCAAACTGTACACATGATGAATTAAAGATAAGACCAATTGGACATATAACATTATTTCACGGTCAGAATAAGTGTGACCAACAAATCGTTTTGTCTCTTTTCCTTTCTTTTACTCTATAATCATATAATGATCAGCTCAGTGAATCGTTTCACGATGTGTGTGTATATGTTATAGGCAATTAACAACAGGCCAAGAAACAATAAAAACAACAACATGAATATTTACATATTAGACTAAAGTAATGATTATCATCAAATATGATTGAACGTTGACAAATAAGATTGAGTTCATTTACTTTTCTGACAATTAACAACTATCAAATAATTATTTATACATTTTGATAGTTTTTTTTTTTTGTAAATATATTTTCATTTTTTTTCCAATTAATTTCATAATTACATTGCAGAAATCAGAAATTGTCATATGTTACAATCATTATTACATATTGATTATGAATTACATCATTAGAATATGTTCTTATTCATGGTCCGTTTACTTTTAAGTTGGTTCATTTATTGTCATTGAAAAAAAAATGTTGTAATCATAATTTTGAAAGTTTTTCTTCTTATATCGGAAATGAATAAACTTAAAAGAAGTCAATATCAAGATTCTATTTGAAATTGATAATAAATGAAAGAAAAATTATTTGCTTACTGTTTTATTTATATAACTTCTTTGAATAATATTAGAATTAGTTTGGAGATAATGGAATGTAGAGAACATAAATTTCTACAAGAGAAGTAAGAAGAAGAATCAATTTTTTTCAAAGATCTTTAACTTTGTATTGAATTAAGGTATGAATCTAATGCTAAATCATTGATAATCAATTTAACTTAATATGTATATATCGAGTAGTTAATCAGTCATTAAGTTATTATCATTCGGAACATCATTCAAGAAGATTAATGATAAAAATGAAAGAGAAATGGCAAATAACATAAAGTATATTGTGAAAAAAATAGAAAGTAAATTAGATTATCGACTGAACGAACTCTTGAAGACTACGAAATGAATATAATTAGATACGATGTATTGGATCGCGATATTCTGTAATGTCCATGAGACCAATAATATGAACAATTAGTAGGTATAATTATAAAGTAGTAAAATATCTAACAAAATTACTAAGAGATGCAAAATTTAAACCAAAATAATATATTATGAACATAGTACATATTTTTGAAGGTTTCTCTAAGTCTTTCGTATGAAAAGTAAGAAAAAGGATGAAGGACCTCTCCAAGCCCTACATTTTGCTGAAATATAAATACCATAGTTTTTCTGTAGTTTTCTTTTAGTTAATATCAGCAGACAAAACACATAATAAATCATGTTTGGCTAATCTATGAATAAAGAATTCGGTTTCTGAAACTATTGATAAAGGTAGATGGCTAATACGGAAAAATCAAAGTGATAAAGTGTTCTGATTTCTTTTGTTTCTATTTCCAACTTGCTAACAACAATAGATTTATCTTGTTCGATTATCAGATTTAAAATTACGCAGCTTTGTTTTATTTTGTATTGACCAAATAATTATCATTGTGAAGTTAGTTGGGAATTCTTCGAGTGAGTCACTTTACATGAAACGAAGTTGCAACATTGTAATACAATGTTTTTATTATCTACCTGTTATCTGAACGGCATTTTGAGAAATCGTTCGGTAGCATTTTTTTATCAATAAAAGAATAATGTACATGTTTTTGTTCTTTGAGAAGTGTTGTAAAAGGACAAATGAATTTATGTTGATTTTTTCTTTTGTCTGGCTAATCGAAGCACATATAAACTCACTTTTCGTTCTTTTCCTCACAAGAAAGCGAAAAAACAAAGCTATAAAACATTATCAAAATACTTAAGGTTAAATGATATCTGCTGTAGCGATTATTCATAAAAAGTAGTAAATACTATTTTGACTTCGACCGGAATTTTTTCTTGTCGAACAAGTCTAGATTTATAAGGTAAACTTTTATTTATCATTGCCCGATGTTAAGCAGTGTTATTCCGATATTATTTTTAAATATAAGAAGTATATTATAGCAGAAAATTAGATTAGAAATATGTTTTTAAATGGAATTATTTTTAAATTTTTATACTTTTAATACTAACAACAAATAAGATTCTACATGTTGCTCTTACTTCGACAATTTCAGATCGATAATCTTTTTATTTCGTATATAATTCAAAACGTCGATATTGACCACACTCTTTTCATTACCATACTAAATTAGGTAAGCAGATTCTCTACTTTGATCAATATTCATAAATGACATTCTATTGTTATTATACTCATAGAAATGGCAAAATCAAATCAATGTTCTACTTGTCAGAAGCCATCAGGGGTGATGTATTGCATTGGTTGTGATGGTTACTTCTGCACAAAGGATTTCAAAAGTCATCGTGAAATATTATTTACTGAGATGGAAGAACTCGTTGGAGAGCGTAATAAACTTCAAGAAAAAATCAACAAGGCAACAAAACTAAACAACTCAAGCAATCCACTTATTGAAGATATCAATGTATGGGAAAAGATTACAGTTGAAAAAGTGCAACAAACAGCTGAACATGCGCGTCAACAGGTTAATGAGCTGATGAATTCAAAATCTAGAAAAATTACAAATGAGTTCAAAGGCTTCTCAGATGAATTAGCTGATTTAAAAGAAGCTGATGATTATATTGAACATGATTTAACAAGACTTAAACAAAAGATTGATCAACTTAATATAGAGTTGACTCATTTTTCTCAAGCAACTATAATTGAATTTAATAAAGAAGAAAGTGAAAGAATAAAATGGGATCGTATTATCTACGTTCAAGAAAAACCTGTCGAAGTTGAATATCAACAAACACCAACAATAATGATAGGTATTTTTTGACGTCCAATTTAAATAAATTTTCAGTGTATTATTTTTCAAAACACATCGACTCATGGTGCAGAGAATATAGATCATAGTTTGTACAATGATATTAAAATTGACAAGAGACTTTAGCTAATCACCTGGAATATAAATTAGAAAATGATTAAGAATCATATACAGGCCTGATATTTATTTTTCTCCAATAATTTTTTGCATAATGAGCAGAAGAGAATAAAAATCACTTAATCAGTATGCTAAGCACCGTTAAATTTATGTCTCATCAAAATAATGAATAAGGCTTAGATCGATTAGTTACATTCTTATCAATATGTTTTTCACATATAAATTGATAATATCTATGATTAGAATTATAACTGGACTATTTTATAAATTATTGCACCTTTATATCAACTATAAAACATTATTTCTTTGATCTTCGTGATCAATTGTGTTAATTAGCTCTCCGAGGAGAAATAGACCAAAGTCGTAGATGGTTGAGATTGTTTAAAGTCACAAGAGACGGACCAAGTAAGGTCTGAGTTAATATTGAACAAGTGAACATTTAATAGCTAGAGATTTTACTTGAGTTATTGAATACGATCAACTATTGACTGTACGATGAATCAATGTCAACAGTTCTGCATAATCTTTAGAAGTCCTTTGCTATTGATTAGTAGATTCATCCAGATAGAAAGAGTATGACATCTTTCTGTTTCATTAACAGAACGACTGATGATATCTCTCAAATGACTCCAGTGGATTTTTTCATTTCTATCAGTTAAAATCATATAGTTTGATCACATCTTCACATTGACACAGTTACTCAATTGAAAAGAATTCATAAATAAAATATATCGTTTCGTAATAGAGTAGCGAGCGGTCTTGTTTTGGTTGTCAATTTTTAATAAATAATACATGTTTTCTTTTAGAAAGCCCAGAAGCAACTGAATCACTTTCTCAAAGGAAACTTGATTGTGGCGGTCAAGCTTGTACATATTGTGGTAAATGTTCTGGTTGGTATTATAATCGTAATAAGGAACGTTATGTCCGTCGTGATGGTAACACTTGTCGTCGTGATAATGGTAATAGTTATGATGATCGTGATGATGATGATGATGATGATGATGATAGTCTTGATCATAGTTTTCTTCGTGGTCATCGTAGTTATCATTATCTCTGCAAGTGCAAATAGGCTGCAGCAGATGAGGACTGAGGAGGGAAGGCATGATTATTTGATAGATTGAATATTTTTATATTTTTTGTGTGTTATTACTAAAATCAAGAAAATAGTTTATGGAGCGTGCTTTTGATATTCAGAGAAGTGAACATTTGTTTGAAATAGATTAAAAAAAGCTAGATTATTTATAGCACTTCGTTCTAATAGTTTTTACTACTTGGAAAACGAAAAAATATATCGTGTAAAAATTGAGATAAAAGAACTATGTGTGAACTTAACTTGATAATTGTAAGTTTGGGAAACAAAAATCAAGTGATCAATTTGTTGTTATCATTGCTGCAACGACTCTATAGCCTCGAACCGATAAAGATATGTATTTAAAAAAGTCGTACAATTTATAGTGATGTTTACTGTAAACATAAGAAATGTTCAAAAGCTAAAACAATTAGGAATAGCTGATGAGTACCAGAATAGCTATATGAATAGGAAAGGATGTGTTATTTATCGATCATATATTATATTCTGATATTTACCCCAACAGCGAAATGCAGTAATTCTTGAGTTCTCAAATACAATTACCAAAAATTAGTTTGCAATTTATATACAGCTTACGAAAGAACCGATTCAACTAATTAATTGTTTTGAATCCAGTGCATAATAGAACAAAAAGTTATCAATTAAATATCTTAAAAAGAAGTTCGACAAATTATGAGGTTATATAAGAGTTTATCTCAGTTCCAATCTGATGTTCTAAAACCAGTTCGTGTCGAATTTTTAGATACATTGTCAAAAAGTTGCATCTATTTCATGATGAGCTGCGTTTGACAGTTCATATCTCAAATGAAAGGCAAAAGTTAATTCAAATTAGAAAATATATATCCAGTTAAGCGATAGGATTCTTTTATAAATCGTTTCATTCTTTTCAATATTTGTAAATTGTTTTTGCCATAGTACTTGAACACATAAGAAAGCGAATGAAAATATAAGATTTTTGTTGCAACATCCAATAGTGTCACTTTACGACGAACTACATTAGTTAAAAGAATAAAGATTGAAATGAAATTAATAGTAAAAGGTACAATTAAATGAAATAAATTTATAACAGTTTCATATAAATCTATTCATTCATGAGGAAAATCAATAACACACCAAAAACGATTATTGCTGTGATGTGAATAGAGGTGTAAGCCGATAGGGTAATCGGCGGCGGCTTGAAGTTTAAAAGAGTATTATATAATTAAGAAAAAATAAAAACTTGTCCGTCTCAATATCCAATCGTTTATATTTTCAAACAAATATTTGTAGAAACTTTATTTTACATCTGAATAGAATAAAGTACATAACTAATATAAGCTGAACAATAAATAAAAATATAGAAGTTCATCAAAAATGTGCATGGCTACAAAAAAATATGCAAAAAAATAAACAAAATCTTAACTGTCAACTGACGGCGGCGGCGGCTGCTCAGTCGCGCGGTCTACACCTCTAAAGATATGTAGCAATGATTATATTTATATTTGATAATTCATAATTAAAATATTAAAAAATTACTTGTTTTCCAATTTACTTTAGTCACACATGAATATCATAATTTCTTGTTCGTTGATTAATAAAATGAAATATCTCCCTTTAAAATTGTTCATAAGAATGTGTCAATAGTTTTACAAGAATATCAAAGAATTTATTGTGTCTGACAGTGGCGGATTTAGGGGGGGGCGATGGGGGCGATCGCCCCCCCTTCCGAATTTTTTTTTGATTTTTTACAGCAAAAATGAGCGAAAAAATAGGTTCACACTACTTCGGTTGGACTCAAAAAATAGCTTTTAACCAAAATCGCCCCCCTCCTCCCCAAGTATCGCCCCTCCATACTCAAAATAAAAAAAATCCCCCACCCCCTCCCCAGGTATTGCTTCTCAATACCAAAAAAAAAAAAAATCGCCCCCCCCTTCCAAAATCCTAGATCCGCCACTGGTGTCTGATTATGATCGTTACAAATAAAATTGTTTTCTAAAATCAATGATCTATTGTATTCAACTGAAAATAAATTTTGGTGTTTAACAAAAACGGTCGAATAATAAACCAAAAATAGTAGCAAAGGTTCAAAAACAATACCGATAGAAGTCGCGTATGAATAAAATAATGATTTATATAGAAACTACAATTTCTCATATATGAAAACTTTAGTTATGAATAGTTCTTTATGATGAAAAAAGTCGATTCAACTATGAATTAGATTTTTAATGTTCTTAATGTAGTTTATTTTGATCAACGGTTTTGAATTATGGTCGACACAATATTTTTCATATCAATTCACTGAGTATCATAATTATTCTATGAAAAGTATCTGTCAAGTAAGTTCAGAAGGTTTCTCCTGCTTCATGAAAAAATCTAGTCGCGTGGATTTATCGCTTTATATTACGACTTATTCATTGTAAACTATCCTTCTTCAACAAGCTTTTTTTTCTTTTTCTCATTTCCTGTTTGTTGAACCATTCTATCAATTTTTTTCTGTATTTCTACAGATTTTTGTCTGTCGTTGTGATTTGATATCTTCATAGTATCTATTATGAAGCTAAATCTGTACTTTTTTAACGGGTTTTTGTCTTCAATTATAATGTAACATTTTCATAATATTTACTATAAAACTACATCACCATTTTCAAACTAGTTTCACGAAGAAGAAAAACATTCGAAAGGCCTCTCATTATAATATTTATTATTTCTAGTATAAGTATTATTTCCTTTTTTTTTGTTTAGCTTCTCTCTTTTCTTTTCTATTTAATACAAAATAAAATTCAAAAAATGATTATTATTTCTGATGTCGAATAATAACTTTATGTATATTTATTTATTGAGAATTAATCTTGTTGATTTGCAAAATTGAAGATGATGTCAGTTTTTTGTGTTCCTAGAGCTCTCAGAATTCTTTGTATTCATAGATTATATGAGTTTCCCAGGTGATTCAATTATTCAGCATATTCTGGATACCCTCTCCTCTGTGGATTCTGGATGTAGATTTTGTGTGTTCTGTGTTTGTTGTTTCACATAGTTGTAATATAGAAGAAGGGTTCAAGAATTTTCTCACTAGTTTGGATCTTATGGATTCAGAGACTCATGAACAAAACAGAAAATATCACAACAGTATATAATATATTCAAAACTCCAAAGAGTTATTGCATTAATTTTGTTAAACACAATGTATGAACAAAGTAAAGACGTCATAAACATTATTGTTAATTTTCCAAATGCATAATGACGACACATTTTTTTTCCAAGAATAACGCAAATTTTTTATCATCCTTTTCTGTAATACAGTTTTCTTGGAAAATGCAGTTTCCATTATTCTGATTATAATAGACGAACAACGTTATACAAAGGTTTTTTTCTAACGTTTCTTTGTAAAGAGAATCAAATCATCTTGAAATAGCTTTTGTATTGTGTACACATTTTATATTATTATAGCATAAAACTAAAAAAAAGAACAAACATCATTCTATTGGATGGGATATATTTTATTGAGGAAAAATGTCTGATTATTTGTGAAGATGAGCAATTATTGAAGTTACTTTAGAACGCTGAAAAATAGTTTCTATTAATTGATTTATTTCATAAAGCGTTTCTTATGTTGACATATGGAATTAAATTTAATATAGACTGATCTCATATTATAAGCAAATAAACTGATTTTTTACTCATAAAACAAGATTTCAAGATATACGTATTTGTTTTGTGCCTGCACATAAACTACGCAAAAGAAAATCATCACTCTAGATGCATGACTTGTTGAAAGTTAACCTCTACTACACAATCCTGACAAAAAAAGTGTAAACTTTTTTTCCATCATATTGATGAAATAAAAAAAATCATATTTCTAAATGCATGATATTTCAAAGTGAAGCTCTGATATACAATCCTGACAAACAAAAAGTCATAATTAGTTTTCCATCATACTGATGAAATAAAAAAATATCTATAATGAGTGAAAAAAAGAGACATAGTATTAATATGGAGGAATGGTTCCAGAATTATCTCACTAATTTAGATCTTATGGATTCTGAGACTCATGAACAAAACAGAAAATATCACAATGATATATAGTATATTCGAAACTCTAAAGAGTATTTTCATTAATTTTGTTACATAAAATGTATATATAAAGTAGAGACGTCATGAACGTCATTTATAATTTCCTAACGGCATAGTAACGATGTTTTTCTTCCAATATCAGCGGATATTGGTTACAATCATTTTTTTGTAACGGATAGTTTTCTTCGACCATCTAATTTCCATTATTCTGATTATAACAGGCAAATATCATTGCGTAGTGTGTTTTCTTCTAACGATTTTTTGAAAGAATAAATAAAATTATCTTCAGATAGTTTTTGTGTTGTGTACACATTTTATATTATAGCAACATAGAACTGAAAACAAAGAGAGAACAGACACCATTCTGTTGGATGAGATACATTTCATGCGAAGAAAAAAGACTGATTGTTTACAAAGATGAACATTTATTGAAGTTTCTTCAGAATGCTGAAAAGTAGTTTCTATTAATTGATTTATTTCATAAAGCGTTTCTTATGTTAATATATAGAATTGAACTTCATATAAAGTGGTCCCATATTATAAACAAACGAAGTGATCATTATTTCCACATAAATCAAGATTTTTAGATATACGTATTTTTGTTTTCTACCAACACATAAACTACGCAAAAGAAAATCATCACTTTAGATGCATGACTTGTTCAAATTTAGCCTCTGCTACACAATCCTGACAAAAGAAAATCATGAGTAATTTACCATCGCACTGATGAAATAAAAAAAACATCTTTGATGTGAGAAGAGAAAGACAAAAAAAGAGAGAGGGAAACATAGAACGAGAGAGAAAGGAAGACACAGAAAAAGAAAGAGAAAAAGAGAAAAAGAGAAAAACTGAACAGTTATTTAATGCTATGTCTTCACAAGTATTTCATTTAAAGTTAAATTCATGTCTTAACTAACATTCTTGTTGGTTATGGCGTTGAGAAGAAATATTTTATTTCTTCTATTTCTTTTTTTTACACAATCAGACACACAAGATATACGATCATATGATATATCTGAAATGGCTGGTTGGCAACTCCAATGTTCTAACACAACTTGCTTACCATTTGTCACTGTTAATGTGTCGAATATCCGCCAGTGTCAAATTGCTTGTTTAGCTGACGTCCATTGTAAAGCAGTTACTTTCCATAAATCATCGTCTATTTGTGAATTATTTGCTGATATATCAAACCAAAATGGCAATCTGATGGTCAATATGGACACTGTTACTATGATTGTTACGGATGGAACACGAATTCCACTCGGTAAGTACAACTACAATTATTTAGGAAAGATATATCGCAAGGAAAAAACTCTTTCTCTCTTCTACATTGATCGTCAAATAAACTGGTAGACATATAGAACAAACTGTTCATAAACCTTCCTACTTGCTGTATATTATATATCACGAGCAGTATACTCATAGAGTTGCTTTTAGAATAGCACAAACGATAATATAATTAGAAAGATCAATAAGTCACTTCTCTATAGCCTAACTTAGTCCTATCTCTTAGGAATCGATCAGCTAGCTAGGATAAAGATAGGTGTGGGTGTGGACGCGCATCCTCTTGAATTTTCACACTCATATTGAGGGTGTGGGTATGTAGATTGAAGAAGAGCCACAGCCACGCCCACGCCCACACCTACACCTCCAATGATATTTGTCTAAAACAGGACCGACTACGACATCAACTACAACATCATCGTCGACTTCATCATCAACATCCTCCACATCGGCAACATCAACAACAACATCATCATCTACATCATCCACATCGTCAACAACATCAACAACAACATCAACCACTTCATCATCAACATCATCCACATCGGCAACGTCAACAACAACATCATCATCTACATCATCCACATCGTCAACAACATCAACAACAACAACCACAACTACTACTTCGTCATCAACATCATCCACATCTTCAACATCAACAACAACCTCATCATCAACATCATCCACATCGTCAACCACATCAACAACTTCAACAACAACAACAAAAACTACTACTTCGTCATCAACATCATCCACATCGTCAACAACAACAACAACACCCGGTCAGTATTATGTTAGATAATGTGTTGTACTTTTTCGCAGTTTTCTAACTGATGATTTGTTTCATTAATGAAATTTAAAATTTTGAGAGTTTATCTTTCAAAGATTTATCATTTCGATGAACAAATGACACTTGCCTTGAGATTCGCTCAGTAGTCTCTTGCAGAAGCGTTATTTCTTAACGTAACAAATTGTAGTCATCACGCTGATGGTAGAGACCTGCACTACGAGAGCCGACATTAAAAAAACTGACGTCGATTCAGACGTATCACTGGCGATTACTTTTTTCAGAAAAAACAGTCAACAGTAAGATAGAACTAGAGCATAGTAGCATAACGAGGATTTTATCAGCAAGAAATAAGCCTCGTTGTTGTTGCTTTTTTTGGTTACTCTTCGCCGGCTCGTATATAGTCTTCTGCACCTCGTCTTTAATTTTTTCTCTCTGGATGGTTTTCGATCAATCAGCAGGAGGCTGCACAGAGTCTATTAGATACTGTGCTAATAAACCAGACTAAGTACTAGAAGTTTTATTGATTGTGACTTGTGTTCTTCCATAATCATTATTGGCGGAACCTTGTTTTACATGTATAAAATCACAAGAGAACAGTAATCGAATCTGAGAAGTATATCGATTCGAAGAGTAAGTATTGGAGAACACAACTTACAATAAATAAAATGTGTAATGGTTAGATCGGTCTAATAGTACAACATCTAGTAGACTCTGATGCAATTCCGTTTTTAATTCCGTGCATATCTATGCCAAACACTGAAAAACAAACCCGCAAGAACGCAAACAGACAACTTATTTTTGTTGAGCTGTTTTCGACGAGAAGGAGAATAGGGTGTGACTGCACAGGTAATTATAAAATACTTGAAAAGTAGAATTTAGAATTTTGCAGACATATGGTTGATCTATATGACACAGAGTTATCATATTGTCTAAAGAATTTCATATTATAATGCAATTTAAAAAAAGGAATGGTATATATGTTGAAATGAAATTCTAGATAAATGTACAGAATTCTGAATTCTGCTTGGAAAGTATTCTGAGTCCTCTTAGTCTAGGATATCACGAAACTTTAAAAAAGAGAGCGCAAGTTTTAAGTAGACTGAGATGACTTCGTCGATTTTTCAAATTTACAAGAATATTTCACATAGAGATTGATAGAATGGCTGAAAACTGACTTTAGTTATGCTCTAGAATATCTTAAATTGCCCGAAATTCAGTGACATAATCTTTTCGAATAGAATATGTTCAGTTAAGTCAAACTCTCAAAGATTGAATAAAATACGACGATTGAATATTATCTATATACCAATATAGATGTAAGAGCAATTTTTTTGTATTTAATAGCCTGCAGCTATTTTCTTAATCAAACTACTTACTCAGTTGGCCAGTATCCTCAAACAGTAGTAGTCGTTGATGTGAATAGCGACAATAAACCCGATATTATTGTTCCAAACTATGGAGCGAGCACTGTCAGTGTTCTTCTCAACGCAGGCAACGGTACCTTTAATAATCAAACTACTTACCCAACTGGTGGTGCTCCATTTGCAGCAGCAGTCGTCGATGTGAATAGCGACAATAAATCCGATATTGTTGTTGTAAACGCTGGTTCGGGCACTGTCAGCGTTCTTCTCAACGCAGGCAACGGTACCTTTAAGGCTCAAACTAATTACACAGTTGGCAGTAGCCCTCAAGGAGTAGCAGTCGTCGATGTGAATAGCGACAATAAACCCGACATTATTGTTTCCAACGGTGGCTTGAGCACCGTCGGTGTTCTTCTGAACACAGGCACCGGTACCTTCGGTGCTCAAGCTACTTACGCAGTTGGTACTGGCCCATATGCAGTAGCAGTCGTTGATGTGAATAGCAACAATAAACCCGATATTGTTGTTGTAAACTACAGCGATAACACTGTCAGTGTACTTTTCAACACAGGCAGTGGCGCCTTTAGTACTCAATCGACTTACCCAGTTGGTACTAACCCATATTCACTAGCAGTCGTCGATGTGAATAACGACAATAAACCTGATATTATTGTTGCAAACCGAGGTTCGTACACTGTTACCGTTCTTTTCAACGGAGGCAGCGGCACCTTTAATGCCCAGACTAATTACTCAGTTGGTAATCCATATGGAGTAGCAGTCGTTGATGTTAATAGCGACAATAAACCTGATATTATTGTTCCAAACTATTATTCGCCCTACGTCGTCGGTGTTCTTCTCAACGCAGGTAATGGCTCCTTTAATCCTCAAATTACTTACCCAGTTGGTAATGGCGCTCGTTCAGTAGCAGTGGTTGATGTGAATAGTGACAACAGACCTGATATTATTGTTTCAAATGAGAATTCTGGCACTGTCAGTGTTCTCTTCCATTGTTAAGGATTATTGATGGCTAATCTTTATTTATTCATTAACACTTTCATTACTCTACTAAGTATATTACTCTTATAAAACATTACACAATACACACTAACATTTATCTTCACTCTATATTAAGAATTCCAACAAAACTTTTCTGCTTTTTTTTCTGTCTCTTGTGCTTTTTCAATTTTTTTCTGCTTTTTAAAATATGATCTGCTTCTCATTTTTAACTCAATTTCAATTCTAATAAATCATTATTGCATATATATCCGATAAATTCTTAGTGATGTATATCGCTGTCTTTTTGTCGTCTTATAATTCCATCCAACTTTAAAAAAACTTTAGAAATAGAAAGACATTAAAATACTAATTAGTTGTATCATTGGAAGAAATGTTCACAAGAAAGCGATGTAAGATCAAAGAATTTTTTCTAAGTTTATAACATAAACATTGACGATCTTCACAAATTAATCATTCAAGATAAACAAGCAGAAAATAAGCACGAGAGAGAAAACGCATACATATGTCTGATGTTATCATTACCAACTTAGAAAAATACTAAATCTTTTTCTTACTGTTCAGATTTTTTAATTTCTACTACTAATGACACTCTAAGTTCACATCATTGACTTTTATATTAATGAGTATGATATATTTTATGCTTTTTCTAGAAGATATAGTCTCTTGTTGACGATGATGGCTAAACACTTGAGAGAATGCAATTCTTTACTATTATTCACAAACCATTTTGACTATATGGCAAGTCATTTTAATATGACTTTAAAGAATATAATAAACCTGTTTGACTGATTTTGCTCTGTATTTGATTACCGTGAACAGGGCGTTTTGTTTAAGAAAAAAAAATAAGAACAATGGGGTATGAAGCAAGAAAAAAAACAAGAGCGCACACGTACACACACAAAAAAACGTACGCAAACGTTATATGAACAAAGAAACAAATGAAGGATGATAATAATATGTTTGTCAGTCTCTTGTACGGGTGATATATGGCTATTGCTTCTTTTTTTTTGTTTAAAAAAATGTTTTTTTTTGCAGACAATGCAATTATTGAGCGAGTTAAATAAGAAAAAAAACAAAACAAAACAATAAAGAGAAATTGATCGTAGAAGACTAGATAATGGATATTTTGCTCAAATTGATTTTTTGATATCTTCAATCTAAAAAGATGAATTAAGAAATATAAGAACAATTCTTTTTTTTAAACAAAAGAATAAACTTACAACACCATTGTATGACTCTTTTACTTTATTGAAAAGCAGCTGTTGCTTCTCTTGGACGATCATGATATGAATTTAAATTTGTTGATGAAGACAAGCTTTAAAAAAAGTAAAATTAATGTATAATTATTGAATTGTATTCGAATGTTACACTCACTGTAGATCACTATGACCATTAGTAGTATTATTAATTCTTGAATTTTCTTGATGATCATCATCAGAAAGATCAGTTGGTATTGATGATTTTACAGCTGTTATGGATTCATCAATCATACTTTCAGTCATGATTTGTGATGCTGTCATACTTGTTTGTATTAAATTATCTGTCGATCGTGTATTTCGTGCTTTATTTAGAAGACTTTGTATCAATGGTGATTTAAATCTATACATACATATATATGTTTATTAGAGTAAGTTTCATTCATTAGTTTTATATTACTTTGGTGTATCAGTAGTTGCTATCGGCGGAGATACAACTGAATCATTATTTTGTAGGAAGGAATCGGCCGTTGAAGAAGTGATAAAATGAGTATCTGATATTGAATGTGGTATTGAAGATTTGATTATATTAGTTGGCGAAGGATTATTATTTGATTGATCATGTCCATTTGTTTGATCGATAGCAGGTTTCGTTGTATTATTTTCCTGCTAAATAAAAATACAGTTTTTTTAAAAATCTATGTTATAAAAACAAATTGAAATCATTACTATGTTCATCTCTGATTTTCTATTATTCAATCTCTTAATTTTAATATTTCTATTAGAAGACAATCCTGACATTTACATTGTTTACCATTCGAATAATAGTATCTACAGCTGATAGGGAAACAACAGAATCAATGATAATCGGTACTCTGTAAACATTATGGAAAAGAAATTATATTATATAGAACTAATTGACATATCCTAATCTATAGTAAATAGAATGTGTTGTTGAATCCATTTATAGACCAAAACGTTGCTAAGTTTTTTAATCTCTTCGTAATTGAATTGAGAAATTACCTTAGAAGTTGGTGAAATTTGTCGTGTACGTCTCATAATTAAATCTAAACGTTTTTTTCTTTCATTTCTTTCTTCTTCTTCTTTTCTTGCTCTCTCTTGACGTTCACGATTCAGACGTTCAGTTTCTTCAGCTTGTTTTCTTTCTAATTCTTCACGTTGCTGTTGTAAACGTTGTTCTTCTTGTCGTTTTAATTCATTTTCACGTTCACGTTCTTCAATAGCACGTTGTAAACGTTCTTGTTCAGCACGACGTTGTTCTTCAACGAGACGTATTTGTTCTTGTTCACGTTCATATTCTTCGAATTCTAATTGACGTTTTTGTTCTTCTTCACGTTGACGTTCAAGTTCTAAACGTTGTTGTGCTTCACGAATTTTTTGATTTAATTTACGTTGATATTCTTGTTCATCATTTGTTTGTTGTTCACGTTTAATTGGATTAGTTGTTTCTGTAGGTGTATCATTATTTAATGGTTCAGAAGAACTTTCTTCATTCACCGGTAGAATTTCTTCTTCATTATTAGTTGTTATTAATTGATTTTCAGTTGTTAATTTTGATTTTGATGGTGGTACTATTGCAATACGACGTTTATTTGTTGTTGATGATGAAAGTGAAGAAGATGAATGTGAGGTAGTCATTAGAGAACGTTGATTAGGTTGTCTAGAGTGAGAAGAAGTAGAGATCGCGGATGGTTTTGTTGTAGAAGGTGGATTTTTAGAACGATGTGAGATATGTTTATTTGATGATATATGATCAGATCTGGAAGAATCATCTGTTGGTGATGTTCGAGATTCATTAGTTGATGTTGGAACAGTTGCTGGACGTGTAGGATTATGCTAAAAATAAATAAAAAATATAATTTTGAAAGAATTATTTTAAAACAATATATTTACCCTTCGATTATTAGACGAAGTTGTAGCGACAGATGAAGTTGTTAAACGAAGTTGATGACTGGATCTTGATAATGGAATACCATTAGATGATGTTGATGATGATATTGCACCAATATGTATTGATTGAGTCATAATGGCATTCGTTTTTGGTTTAGCAAGTCGACGAATAGTTTCATTTAGATGTTGACGATTTGTACTTGGTACTCGACGTTGAGAGTCACCATTTAATACTTCATCTTGAGCTAAAAAATTCATAGGAAAATGTTCTTTCAATTCTATTATATTTTGAATAATTAAAGCCAGGCAATATATAAATATATATATATAAAACACAAGCATGCGCACACAAAATCTGAAATTCAAGCTGAAAACCAGAATTCAGGAAAGGGTAGAATACCTCGACAATCCCGAGAACATCGTTCAACACTACGACTAATACGTGAATGACACGTTGCTGTAAATGTCGAACGCATGAAATTTGCACTATTATGGTTATTATTCTTATCACCGGTAGTTAACCAATAAGCGTAAGATGTTGGCAGCGGTCGTTTTTGACTACGTGCCGATGAAAGCGGTGTACCTGAACTCTCGTCACTTGATTGATGATTTTGTAGCTCGTCAATCGGATTAAGTTGATGGGAACTGATGACAACTACAAGATGGAGAGAAAGAATAAAACAGAAAAAAAGATTTTTTCTATAGACAAACATATTCTATACTAAAAACTACTAATTCTAAATTTTATCATGCAATGAATAAATGAACTTACTGTTTGAATTTTCATCCGAAGATTCATGTAATCCTCGTTGATTTGGACGTAAACGTGTTGCTGAAATAGCTCGCCGAGTCGAAAGTATATCTGTAGACATACTCATTATAGATTCAGGTTTATGTGGTACATTTGTTCTACAAGAGAGAAAAAAATATATCCTTACATCATATTTATTGTTAAAAATGACATTGATTTTACTTTAGATTATTAGTAACTCTTTGTTCCCGTTCTTTTTCACGACGTAATAATTCATCTAATTTTGCCTAGACAATAGAAAAATCAAGTTTAGAAGAAGAAAAAAAAAAGAAAATTTAAATATTATTTACTTTAGCTTCTTCATCACGTTTTCTTCGTCTTTCTTCAACTTGTGATCGATGATCTGTATCACGATTACGTAATTGTAACCATTTTTTGACTCGTTCTAATTGTTGCTGTTGCCTAAAAATAATAATCTTGACATATTATTCTTGTTAAGCTAAAGATTTTTTTTCCTCATTTACATATAGGAATTTCTTGTCAATATTTTTCTTCCTATTTAATATACATCAATCACTGAAAAAAAAACGAAGAGATTTTTCTTCGTAGTTAACTCAGCATACAAATAAGAAAATCTTTCCGTTCTATACATAATCGATAGACGATAAATGCTCTAGTGTCATTGTCTTAGACGACTATAAAGAGAGAAAAAAAGATGTCAAACGCAAGCTGATGTAGATAATAACTAACGATTAAGCCTATAGACATTTAGAACAAATTGTAAACAATGAATTGTATGGTGAGTGTAAATAAAAGTAAGATTAGTAGAAAAAAAAATTTAAAATATCATATTATTACATAAATGTTTAATTATGAAAAAGTTAAAGGTGAAAGATCAGTATTAAAAGGAAAATTATTTTTAGATTAGTAGTACAATGAGAAAAGAATTCTTTACCAATAATTTGATTTTGATACATTCGATATTTAATGTAAGATTTTAATCGATAATGAATTTATTCTCGAGTATTAGATTGCGTTTTTTTAAAAATCCTCTCAGTTCAAAAATGAATGCATGGTTAACTTTTCTTTTAAGTCATTAAAAAAAAACTGAATATTATATAATGATGAACATCAGTGGGTAGTCTCATTAATAAGCACTTACCACTTTTGTTCTTTTTTCCGCAGCTGTTCTTGAAATCTTTGTAAACGTAATACTTCAGCTTCTTCTTTTTTTTGTTTTACTAATTTAATATGTTCATCAAGAGCAAGTGATCGAAGACCATTACCATTGGCTGTGGATTTTATTGTTGACATTTTACTACTCATTTTTGATGTTGTTGCTGTTGTTGATGAAGGTCGTTCAATTTTGTTAGTATTATTGTTATCATTATTATTATTATTATTATTTTTATTGTTATCGTGTTCACCGTGTGCCAATGAATCCTGAGACATACTGTCTATAAATAGAAGAAAAAAAAAATGTTAAGTATTAATCATATATTATTGTGCTTATTTTATTTCCGATACTAATCGTACGCTTATATATATATATATACTTATAAACAAAAAAAAGAGAGAGAGAGAGAGAATTCTCAAGACACAATCAACTTATTCTAAACGATCAAAAAAGAAGGTGAGAAAAAAAAGGCAACGAAACGCGTTCTCTGTTCTCTTTTTAACAACTGCCGCCTTCATGATGTCGATCATATTTAGTCGTATATTCTGTTTCTTCTTCGTCATAATCGATACTATAAATTGATTTTTCACCGCCATGACCACTACCGCCGCCGCCATCATAGATACTTTGTGTTGTACGACAAGTATTTCCTGTTTCATCCACATAGTATTCACTTGATTGATAATCAGGCATTGATGGTGGTGAAGGTCGATTATGACGGTGACGATGACGATGACGATTTCCTATTGTACTTGTTGGTGTATTTGATATTGTATGTGATTGACGATGTGATTCATTCGGTGAACGAAATAAAAGTTTACCAGCTTCACAACAAAATAGAAATGCAACATTTGTATTTGTTTTTAAACGTTGTATACAACCAGGTTGTTTAATTTTAAGACAATAGATAATAAGTATTATAAATGTTAGACATATAATAACAAGAAGAATGATAAGAAGATTATTAGATGTTGAATGACGAAGTTTTTGATCCGATGTTATTATTGATGCTTGAGCTGCAGTAGCAAATGTTCGATTATTTATTGAAACTAATTGTGTAGGTACTTGTGAATCAATTTTAGCATTGGCTAAAATACGTGTCCATTCTTCATCTTCATCAGATAATGTTACTACAGTTGTTTCAATCGTGGTTGTTGTTGTTGTTATTTTAGTAGTTTTTCTAGATTTTGGTCTTTTAGTTTTCAATAATTTTACTGGAATAGTACTTGTTAAATCTTCTTCTTCTTCTACTTCTACTGGTTCTTCCTCTGTCTCTTCTCCTTCCCCTTCTTCTTCTTCATCTGGAATATTAGTCGTATCTTCAACATCATTATGAATTATAGGTTTATGTCGAATAAGATCAATACGACTTGATTTTACTCCACTTTCCATACTAATTGTTGTTCCTTTTGTTTTTTTTCGAACTGGAATTGTTGAACTTAGTATTGCTGTCGTCACTGGTTCTATTGTTGTTGTTTTACGTCTTGCCCAATTACAAATAATTTGTACATTATGATCTTTTTTCATAGGACTTGCTTTTAATTCCAAATAAAAAAATAATTCGGAAAACGGATCATTTTTAACATAACCTAATGTAAAATTATGTGAACCAGAACCAAATAAAGCAATATTATTTGTTGGTAACATATCTATACATTTTCTTTCATGACGACTTATTGCTATTTCTAAATATGTCGTTTGTTTACAATCTAAATTTAATTGTTTTGGATATATAAATGATTTATATAAATCATGTTCACGATTTATTTCACGTGCATGAAGTAAAACTTGTCCATTTGTCATTGATGAACGTATTTTACAATGACAACGATTATATGTTCGATCTTTTGAATATGTATGACTTAAATGAATAATTGATCCTTCATCTTTCCAACTATCACAAATATCTTTTGAATCAGGTATACAACCAAAATTAACTTGTATATAATTAAAATCTGGACAATTAGGTACACCAGGTGTTGTTATTGATGATGAAAGCATTTCATTTTTTGTTAAATTTATTAAACAAGTTTGTTTACCATTGCATGATAAAATATTATGACTTGAACCTTCTTGTATACAATCATATATACTAAAATGACATTCGTCTAATAATGGTTGTTTTGTATAACCATATATAACACGTATAACTTGTATATGTTCATATTGAGAACAACGAAGATTTAAATGTACTAAATTTGTTTGTTGTAAACAAGCACTTTCAAAATGTAATGTTTCAACATTTGCAATAGTTGAATGAATTATAGAGAAAAGTAGTAGTAGTAGTTGTTTTTGTAGTATCATTATTGATGTATAGATAGTTTTATGCAAGTTACGAGAGACAACGACAACAAGTTGTATTTGTCATTTTGTCGAGAATCGACGACGGGACGAGGTCGGTGTATTGACAAACAGATGAACATCAGAGAAGATAGACAAGAGAGATAGAGATAGAAAGAAGAAGAAATAGTTAATCTCGAAAAAATGAAGAAGACAAAACACTTTCACGTACAAAAAAGCAATCCTTTAATAGTGATTCTTATGCAATACATTACAGTCAATGGAATACCACATTTCGATAAGATATATTTAATTGAAGGTCTTACATCTTTAATGATTGTATGACAATACATATACGAAGAAAAATCCTATGAACGTGTTTTACTTACGATTCAATTCACCTTGTTCATCATTATTATTTTGTTGTAATATGACATTGTTCGTGTCGGCTATATACACTGAATCTGTTGCTGATTCATTATCTGAGATCGGATAGGTATCTAAATGTATATACATAGAAAGAGAAAGTAGTAGGTATGTGCAAGGTGAATATGAATATTTATTCTCATTTTTACCCCCTTCAATTATTCTTGTCATTGACAATGTAAGTCCTTCGACACAATCATTTGATGAAATTTCTATTAAAAAAAAATGATGAAATTGTAACTATTCAAAATTTGATTTCTTTCTTTTTACCATGATGATCATTAGGTTGAATGTTTATTGAATTTTCTTTATAAATGAAGAATGAGAGAAAAAGAAAAAAGAAAAAGCAATTTAATAATTAAGAAAAAAAAAAGAATGAGATATTATTTACCTTGATTTTCCATTTTTTCAACTCACTAGACAAAAGAAAAACATACCCATAGAGTTCATATTCATTATTGAAGCAAAAGATATGATTACTCTTACTTTTCTTTTTTTTTTTCCTTCGTCTTTATGCTTCGCTCGCTTACTTGCCGTCGTCTGTTCAACAGAGAGAAAGAGCGAGGCAGAGAGGGAGCCTGTGTGTCTCTCTTACCTATATATATATATATATATATATAATCTAGAAAAAAAAAGAAGAAGAACGAATGAAGAGGAAACGAACAACGACTCACACACACAATGTGTTTCCTTTCTTCATCGTCTTTTGTGCGTTGCTGCGCTGAGAAAAGAGAAATGTTTCCATCCCAATGGTCCTCACACTTTATCAAGAATATGTGGAATCACGCGGAGAGAAAGAAAAGAAGAACAGCAACAACAGAAAAAAAAGTGGCAATGACGGCGGTGAGGCCAAACATTACAATGCGTCTTCTTAACATACGTTCAGTCGAATAATATTTATGTTGCTGACAACAACGACAAAAAAAATCAATTAGATTGAACTATTTTTTTCAATGCACGTGTCGTACACCGACTAGTGATTATGATGTCTGTCTTTTATCTAGTAATAGGTTATAATGCATCTATAAAATGTTACTTATGAACATAAATTAAAGATCATTAATGATAGATTTAACAATAATGAGATATAACAAAACAAAAAAAGTCTATTGATCAAATGCATCTACATTTGATTTTAAAATTCTCTATCCATATGAAACTCACGCTAATCCTTCATTTTCATATCTTGACTTTTGACATGAATCAAAAGAGATAAAATGTCGTTCACAAGGTCAAACATTTGTTTATAATCTAAAAAAACAAAAACATGTCGTTGATCTTTCGTTTATGTATATATATATATATATATCACACGGAAGAACACTTTAGGTTTTTTTCTTTATTCTTTTAATTTAAATACACGACATAAGCCTTGCATATATGCACAAAGTAAATGTCGTTTATCTTTTGTTATAACCATATCCATTATTTCACAACCTTGACCACCACCACTTTTCCATTCTTTTAATGGTTCACCATTTCTTATGTCCATTAAACGAATATGACCATCAAGACATGCTGTATATAAAAGATAACCTTCATTCAACAAACATTTAACAATACCACTTTGTAAATTAAGTGTTGAACGTAATAGTTTTGTATTTATATCCCATATATAAATATAACCTGATAATGTACCACATATAAGTAAATGGCCAGCACCGAATGTAACACTTTCAATTGTTGTTGTTGTTTCATTTTCA
>CAJNOI010000174.1:151879-187086 GCA_905250115.1 Adineta steineri
ATTTTGTTTTTACTTACTTTTTATTATATATATATATTTCATTTGAGAATAGGATTATTTCATTTCTATTCTTTATCTAAACGACCTTCAAAATCATGAGTATACATTTATCAGTATCAATCGATTTCTATCTTCCCTTCGGTTGAAAAAAAAAATGCATGTATGTGTATATATATATCCACTTATACACACGAGAATTTATATTCGAAATTTTTTTGATTACATGCGTGCGTGCGTGCCTCAGGCTGTAGTCACAGTAATATTATTAAAATTACCTCCTTTTCTCTACATGTCTCATGCGTCTATCTTTCATTATTTGTTAGATCAAGAACATATACAATCATCGGATTCTTCTTCTTCTTCTTCTTCTTCCTCATCAAAACTTGACAATGTTCGATACCCAATAAAACCACGTACAATGGCTCAAGCACCAATTCCAAAAGAAGAATCTGTTCTTGATATCTCTTCAGATATTGATACGACTATCACCCAACAATGTAAGAAGAATATTTTATGATGAATAATAAATGATAACATAAAAATTTCATATTTTAGCACTTGTAACACAAACATCACCACTCTTCGAACCTATTATAGATAATCAATCCATTGTTCTAACAACTATTCCACGTACAAATTCATTAAAAAGTGTTTCATCTGATGCTGAATCATATCGTTCAGCAGTTTTACCACCAGCTGATAAAAATTTAATACAAACTGATTCATCATCATATGCAAGTTTTAGTGATAGATGTATATCACCTTCAACAGCTTCATATCATACAGCACGTGCAGGTGATACATCATCATCATCATCCGTAACTGGTTATGAAACACCTACACCACAATTAGATGATGATAATTTAACATTATCTGTGCATAGTTCACTTTCAGATTTAAGCCATGCTGAAACATTAGAACCCAATGCCGAAGGTAAATTTAATACATAAAATTCTTTCTTTTACGTTCGAAATATAATAAGTAACATTATAACGATTGAATTCAATAAAAGTGTGTCACAATATGTATATATATATATAAGCAAAGTTTTGAATAGATGAAAAAAGGTAAGTCAGATTTGAAGTGGGTGTAAATAAAGAACAAGAAAAAAAAGTAATGTTTGATGACGAGCAATACAACTGTTGCAATAGAGAGAAAAAAAATCACTTTTTTTACCATTTTCGTCGTACACATTCAGACACAAAAAATAAGCGTCTTTTACATTCGCATAAAAGGTAGTCATACACAAATTGGTAGTCAGTTTCTGTTTTGCTCTGATAATTGTCATACGCGACAATTTAAACATATTAGGAGTATAGATCGAATCTTTGTCTTAATTGTTAATGATCGAGCGATAAAATATGTGTGTGTGTGTGTGTGTTAGTTTTCGTCTTCTTGAGACAGTTAACATGAAATGACAACCTATAATTATTCGATATAACTCATTTTCTGGTGATCTATATGTTCATACATATATATGTGTATACACGTGTTGTTTTTTTACTATCCCTAAGAGAACGAATGTGGTTATTATGAGGGAATGACTGTTCACAGCCTTTTTATTATTATGAAGAAGAAAAGAGAATCGAAAGAATGACGCACGCACGCATGCATACGAATAGGACTCTATTTTCTTATCACTATTTATTTCTTCTTCTTCTTCTTCGTCTTCTTATTCTTCGTTCTATTTCAATAGATCTCGACATCGCTACTGTTTCAACATCAGAACAAAAATCTACTATTATTCCATCAGTTGTCATTGGTATGGAGAATTCAACATTACCAATAATTACATCTACTCCATCAAGTGTCAACAATTCAACGACTATAGAATCTCATCCAATTGAAAATACAAATTGGTATGATGGTAGTGAAAAAACATTTAATCATCCAACAACTCCTACTATAGAAAATGAATCATCTGAAATTCGTGAAATTTCCAATGATGAAATCTTACGTGAAATTGATATTAATGCTGTTGGTGATGAATTTTTCTTATTTTCACCACGTAATTCTACAGATAATGAAGCATCAAATTTTCTACATCATGATGATGATAATAATAATAATAATAGTCTACAAATCGAACAAATTGAAAGTCCAACACAAACATCTAAACGTATATTTTCAATGGAAGATAAAACATCAAATAATTTTCATATATCATCATCAAATGATCCATTTGGTTTTGATGATAATAATAATAATATCAATCATTCATCAACAATGATAACAAATTTAGATGATATATCAAATGATGATAATAATTCAAATACAAATTATCGTCGTCCAATACAAGAAGATATTTTATATGAAGTTGAACATGAAAATAGTTTGTCTGATCATAGTCAAAATACATCATCATTCATAGCTGCTGATGATAAAGTAAATCTCCATGTCTATCCAATTTACATAGATAAATATTTCTATTTTTAGATATTGATTAAATTTGATGCAAATATTGATTATTTAACAACTACTGATAGCCCTATTATCAATACTAATATAAAAGAAATGTCAACGACTGAAAGTGACAAACAAATCTTAACAGCACCACCACCAAAAACAACTGATAATAATGTTATTCCAATTTATATTCTACCACCTTTATATACAACATCACAATCAGATGAACATTCAACATCACTTCATATTGATACAAGTGATAATCTTGAAAAATGGAATACAGTTATACATCATTTTTCTGATTTATCAAGTCCATCAGCATATACATCAAAAATTCGTCATAGACATTATTCGGTTGGATCGTATTATGATCATAAAACAACAACAGTTACATTACATCCAAATCATTCAATGTATTTTCTTGGTAGTGCACCTGTTAGTCCATTAAGTCGTACATCGACAACAAGTAGTGAATCACATTATCATATTCATCATTATCCTAGTCCGATATCTTATGATAATGTATCATTAAATGCATTACGACGTGTTAATCCATTTCTTGATACAAATACATATTCACCATCTGTATCAAATTATAATTATCGACGAACAACAGAATATCGTTCATCATCATTAAATCGAGAAGATAAAAGTCGTACAATTACATATACATCACCAAAAATGACATCAAAATCAGTTGAAAGAACAATTCCTGTAAGTATAAAAATTTCATTTCAATTATGATTATTAATAATTATAAAGTACAGCTGCTAGGCGAGCCCTTTGGGGGAAAAGATCTTGAAATTAATTCTTATATATACTTGAACTTCCAGAATACATCTCCTTGACATATAGTTATAAAAATGACAAGATAAATTTAATCTATGCTAAACAAATGAGATTTTAATAAATTAACATGATTTATATTTATGTAGGTCACACATATGGAACCGCCATCAGTTGTACCTCAATCAATTATATCTCCACCTTCAACACGTACAAGTTCAATAGTATTTCCTCAATATGAAGTTCCAACTATTCATCCTAGAACAACTCATGAAATTCGAAGATCATCACCTTCACCACCACCGCCACCACCACCTCGACCTAATCTATTCGAACAAGAATCATCATTTATTCGACGAACTATTCTTCATAAAAACCCTACATCATCATCAATTGAACAAGAACCATCAGTCTCATCATCATCATCATCAACACAAGTGCATTCGAAAACAAAACGAGGACGAGTTCGTACACCATCACCTCCAATACGAACAAAACCATCTGATAAAACATATAAACAAAATATTTATCAAGAAATTGATTCAACATCAACAGATGATGATCAATTACAAACAACATCGAATGCTGATTTACAATTTATTCGTGGTGCTATTGATCGAGTTTTTCATTTTAATGGTCAATCAACAACAGATACAACAAGTGAATCAAGTACATATTATGAAGAAGTTACAGATGATAATCAAACGAAATCAAAGAAAACTTCTGCACAATATCCCGCTGTTGAAGCTATTCAACGTTTTTATAATCATAAAAATTCAACGGATTCCGATAAACGAATATCTGCTGAACAAGTTACAAATCTTGATGATATTACTAGTAATAATTCATCAATATCAAAGAAAACCCAGAGTCGTTCACCACCTATAACAGCAAGAAAAATGGATTATTCAAAAACAAAATCATCCAATCAAGAACGTATGAGTTCCGATGAAGTTGATGATACATTAAATGATATTGAAGATGTTGATTCTCATGATGAAAAATTAAAACGTCAAACATTAAATAATTCAAGTTCACATTCAAGTACGGAAAATTCACCCATAAATTCATTAAATAGTCAAATAAAATCAAAAGCACTATCACAACAAACACAAACAATACAACAAGTATGTGAAGTGTTTGTTATAAATTTAATAGGATCCGACAGTTAATTCAAGTATTAATAGATAATTTCCTTCCTATTCTGTTTTTAGATGCATTTTCTCCTTTTTTTATAAACAAAAATTGTATAGGGAATTCAGAGGAAATAGCAAAAGAGAAGATTGTTGATACAGAAATAATTCCGAGATCTTTTATTTGAAAAAACTTACGATAGAAAGTTTGTTTTTTTTTCAAATAAAAAAATTCAATTATTCTATTCTATCGCGTAGCCTTGACCTTTTCTCATTTCATTAGAATAAATGTTATGACATTCTAACTATCGAAGGAACTACTCAAGCAAATAAAATACTATAGATATTATTTTTTTATAAGACAAAAAAAAAAGATGAATACTTTTGTAAGTTTTATGATTAATCTATGATTAATTATTAAAATATGATTTTTAGCAAAAATCATCTCATCCAACAAATCGTTCATCAGTTTCTCCAATTGAAATTGTAACAAATATGGTTATTGAACGAGATGATATCGATGATGATGATCGTAATAATAATAATATTGAAATTAATCAAGTCATGGATGATATGGTTATATTTTATGATGATATTGAAATTGTTGAAAATGTATCAAGTTCATGTTCATCAGAATCGGAATGTGAATCAAAATCATGTACAACATCATCTTTCTCGCCATCATCTCATCATTATTCGAAACCGGTAAATACGAATATTAATGAAGTACCACCACCACCGCCACCAATACCAGCACGTACATTAAAACCTACATATTTAATTAATAATCAACAACAACCACCATCTTCAACTCCACCACCACCACCATTACCAACATTAACAACAAATCGAAGTTATGAATTAGAAAAAGCTTTAGTACGTAAAAAATTTGATGTTAATACAGTTAATGATATTATAAATCGTACGGATTATAATATGGAATCATCTGTTTCACATCGTCATCCATCTGCAAGACATTTTGTTGGTAAATTAAATAGTGATGATTCACCATCGCAATCTACTCTAACCAATGGACATAAACGAATACCAGCAAAAGCTCCAATATCAACAATACCAATACGTTCCGCATCAGCTCTTCCAACACATGAAAAAAATCGTTCAATTATTGCTGATACAAATGCTTTAGTTAAACAAATTCAAAGTTCATTGAGTCGAAATTCATTACATGATACACAAATTCATTCAAAAACTTTATCAACATCAAATAAAGATTTACGTGCATTTGTTTCATCAACATATTCACCAACGAATGAAAATACAATTGATGATAATGGTACTGTTCATTTACGACCACATACAAATAATGTTGATGAACAAATATTTAAACGACAAGCACGTTTATCAAAAAGTTTTCATAATGTTTCAGAATATAATAGTACAGATGGATTTTCTAAACCCGATCAAAATTCAACATTAAAATCACAACCATCAAAATCTTTTGAAAATAACCTTGATCAAGTTAGTCATAATCAAACAAAACAAATACATGTACCATTAAATTTAACATCAGTTGTTACAAGTACGTCATTTTCAGCATTAACAAATTCCGATGATAATACTAGAATGTTGTCAATGAAATGGTATACAGGACAAGTTAGTGCAAATTCTGAAATATGTTATAATCCACATTATATTGATCCTAATGATCTTCTTACGGGTTATATATCTACACATAGTAATCAAGAAATACAAGCGTTATTTTCTCGTCTACAAGCATCGAATGATGCTCGTATACATGCAGCACTTGATGATATACGTTCACGTGTTGCTCAATTCGATATAACAAAAACTCAAGAAGATTTACATACATTTATGCGATATCTTGAATCACGTATACGTGATTTAAGTAATAAAAAGACATTGAATAAATCAATACTAAATGACGTAGTTATCAATGGTCAACAGCAACAATCAGATAATGTATCGATAAAAAGTCGAGGAAGTTCCATAACGCCAGGTGCTATGAAAGATGTTCCATCATCGAGACAACTTGGTCGACAACAGATTCGATCATCTGTTAGTAACGGAGGAGTAGGAATGAATGGTCATTCAACAACTCCTCCTCGACAATCAAGTCAAACAAGTTCCAATCAAGGTAAAAGGAAATTTATCATCTATTTATTTTTCTTCTATTATTTAATTTGATTTAGAAAATCCAGCAGTTTTCGATGAAATGTTGAATACTGTATTAGGTCTTCCAAAAAAAGGAGTAGCAGTATTACCTCAAACATTTCCTTATAATAAACGAGACAAATCAACTCCTTTAAATCAAACATCTATGACTACTAATACAACAATAACTAATAAAACTGGGCGTGATGTAGGCAAACGTTTATTTGAAAGTGGAACCTATAAAGATCCACGTTTAATTTATGATGTAAATAATATATAATTTATAATAATTAATATTTCTATTTTTTCTTTTCTTTAGGGATCGCAAAGAAAAGAGAAAGAGGAACAACCTCTTGAAACATCCGTGTGATAAATTGAAACGATCATATGTGCAATTCATCTGTTTCTCTTTCTCTACTGTGATAATAAAATATATATTAAAAACATTCTTACCGACAAACAGAAGTTCTATTCACAGAGAATGACTCTGTGTACGTTTAACTCGGTGTTTTTTCCTTCTGTATAAACATTATGTTTTCAAAAATCCGAGCCAAATAAGAGTTAGACATTGGCTAATTATTTTTTCCTCAAATGCATTATTCGTTTTTTCTTTTCGTCTCTTCTTTTAGTATCGAAAGTTAATTATGCAAATTTTCATAATCTTTATTTGTACATTTTCACTTTCTTTTTTTTTCTTTTGTCCTCTTCATCTGTTCTACTAACTCGCGTTTGTGCATGCTTTATTTGATGATCTGTTAGTTATTATTTGTCATAAAAAGCTTTATTGCTATTTGTGTACAATTTTAGTGTTCACGTGGAGAATCTTTTTTTTTCCTTTTGTTTGTTAAACGTTTTTTTTTGTCTCTTTTTTCTTTTGCTACAAATCAAAATAATAATATATCGAATTTTAATAAGAACAATTCATGATAGGTATATACTACTTTAAATGAGCTATCCTACGAATTCTGTTTGAATATGGCCTCATTCTAAATCAAATAATAAGTGTAAATAGTCTATGCAATTTTCTTGTCTTCTACTAATGATTCTAGAACAAATAAAAGTACAAGTAACGCTCGTCTGCGGAACCAGTGACTTCTTGGATCAGTCTTTAACAAATAAGTGAAGTATTAGTAATCTTATACGTAAGAAAAACTAGGTTTCTATTAGTTTACACTTCCTCTTCATTACTCCGAGCAAATGAGTCGCACATTTAAATTCGCCGCATCGAAATACCTCAAGAAATGTCTTTTCCTGAAAATCGATTTTCGATGTTTTTTTGATCCTGCGGACATATAAGCAATCAATTTATGTATCCAAGACTCTTCTCTACAAGGAAAAGAATGTGAGTTTATATAAATCAATTATTTTTCTAGCATTTCCAAAACAGACTTTCATTTCCGCATTAAATATACAATTGTATTCTTCATATTTTCTAAATTTTAACAGTTATGTTTATTATATTGATTAGTTTAAGAGTTGATTATTATAAGAAAAATAAATAAATAGAATTTTAAGATTTAGGTCCTATTGTAGTTTGTCGTAAAAGATCCATAACTTGTCCTGGTATAATTCGAATGATAGAATCATCAGTTAAAGGTATTGCTGCTTCTTTATTACGTCCATAGATTTTTGTTTTAGCAAGTTCATCTTCATGTTGTGCTTGTTTTCGTTCTTCTTCGGTTAAATTTTCTTCATCACGATGAATTAAAAGTGAATCATGTTCACGATATGATACAATTAATTCAGCATATTCATCCATTAATTTTCTTAAAACTTTATCTTTAACTCTATCAGCATCATATTTATCTAATGGATCATTATCAAAATCTGTATCAAATCGATAAAGTTGTGCAAGTTCGTCATTAGTAAAATGTCGATCAAGTTGTTTAGCATCAACTACACGTTGTGACATAGCTTGTTTAATGATTTGACGTTTATAAATCTTTTCCTCCATTGTAGCTTTACCAATAATACGATAAATATATACAGGTTTCTTTTGTCCAAGTCGATATGAACGAAACATAGCTTGAAGATCATGTGCTGGATTCCAACTAACATCAAAAATAATAACACGATTAGCTGAATGAAGATTGATACCAATTCCACCCGCCATTGTTGATATAAGAAATAAACGAGCACGAGTATTTTCAGGTTCATTAAATGATTTGATATCAGCTGCACGTTGTTTAATTGGAACTTTTCCTATTTTTTTTATATGAATATATGAGAATAATATTTTTAAAAACAAAAAAAAATGTCTTACCATCCATACGAAAATAATCTTTGCCTTTAGCCCATTTAGGTGAAGATGCTCTAGAACTCCAACGTTCAAGCCATTGTTCAATATAATCAAGTGCAAGAAGACTGCGAGTAAAAACCAATAATTTATCACCAATTGATTCACATTCAGTTAATATTGCTCGAAATAATTCAAATTTACCTGATAGTTCAATCTAAACATATTAAAAAGTAGATAATGAATTATTTTATTTTTTCAATTAAATTTACATCAAATTGTGATTGTTCAACATCAAACATATCATACCACCATTCTTTTTTCATTGCTTTCATTACTACCGCCAATTTATCAGTACTTGCTGAATTATCCTCCTCCTCATCATCATCATCAGCATTTGGAAAATATTTGCTAATTTTCGTTTGAGGAGTAGCAGTAGTAACTGATTGTATGGGTTTAATTTTAGACACTTGTTTAGTTCGTTTTTGAGTTTTTAATCCGACTTCGTTATCGTCAATCATCTCATCAGGATCATCTTGAAAGAATTGATCAGTTTCTACTTGATCTTGACCTTTTAAATATTTATAATAGCCATCAATAAAATGTGGTCTAAGAAGCCATGGATGTGTCCAGATTTTCATTAAATATTGATAATCACCAAGCAATTTAGCCATATCTTAAATCAATCGATTTTTTCAATAAATTTCATTTAGCAAAAAAACGTAAACATACTTAATCGAGCTCCTGGATCAATATTTTGAATTAATAAATATGTTCGATAGAGTTCTTGTTGTAATGGTGTACATTTAATTTTGACAGCTAAAATTAAAACTCTATAAATTTCATTTTTGTTAGTATCGTTTAATACATACCATATTCAAATTTTGGTGGTAAAAATGAACGTAATACATCAAAATCACGTCGATGAAGTACATTTATTAAACGTTGATTGAGTGCATATGCTCGACGTCGCATATAGGCAACATCACCTGCTGAACTATCTTTATGCTGACCAGCTTCAATTGGTATTCGAAAATTTCGAGAAAATTCATGTTCACTACCAAGATAATTTGGTTTACAAAAATTAATCATAGCATAATATTCTTTCAAATTATTCTGCATGGGTGTACCAGTTAATACTATTCGACGTAATGTACGTACTTCATTGACCATACGTGTAACAGCACTTTTAGGATTTTTAATCATATGACCTTCATCACAAACAATTAAATCTGGACCTGGTGAACGAAGATATTTTCGATATTTTTCAATACTAGCTAAATCAGCTTTTGATTTAGTTGTTTTTTTCTTCAACCATTTATCGTCATCACTACTTGATAAATCTTCACCACCATCTTCAGTTGATTTTGGTTTTTTCTTAGTAATTTTACGTGGCTTTTTAACAGTTGCATCTGATGCATAATTTAATAAACGATACATTTCATAACCCATTATTAAAATACCACCATCTTCATACCAACGACGTAAAAATTGAATACGATCTTTTTTTGCTATATCTTCAGCATTAAATAAATATACATTGATATGTGGTTCAAGATGACCTATCCATTGTCGAAATTCATTTCTCCAATTGTTAGCCGTATTTAATGGACAAAGAATTAATACACGACGAATATGAGTTAATTTTTGATAACGAAATAATGTATGAATTAATGTGATTGTAGTAAATGTTTTACCTAAACCCATACAATGAGCTAAAATAGCTCCTGAACCTCCTCGATCTTCATGTGTTTCCTTATTAATACTAGCTTTAATACGTGTTGTTGATTCAAAAACTTGATTCCAAAGAAATCGAACACCTTCGATTTGATGTTTTTTCATATATTGAACAAGCGTTAGATCAACTTCAATAATAATATTATTTGTATTTAAATCTGTTTCAAGAACTAATTCAAATGCAACTGGTACTTGTTTTTGTTCATGTGCACATATTATTTCTCCATTATATTCTTTTTGTTTTCGTATACGTTCTAAACTTGCTAATTCTTCACGTTCTTGTTGTAATTTAATACGTTTATCACGTTCAGCTTGTTCTCGTAAAGCTTTTTTTGTTTCAATATCTAATTTATCATCAGTTATTTCAGCTAGAATACTTAAAATATAATCTATATCTATATGCAATGAAGAATAATCTTACGTCGATGTTTAACTTTCTTTTTAATAGGTTTTGGTGGACTTTCATCACCATCATCATCATCATCATCGATGATAATCGTATCATCCGAATCTGATGAAACTATCGTATTAGGTTTCTTTTTTCTTACTACACGTTTTGATGGTACAATAAGATCACTATCCGAATCAGACATTGGTGTAGTTTGATTTAATACTCGAGAAGATTTACGATTGGATGTTGATGAAGATATTGAAGAAGTTGTTAAACGTGGTCGTTTTTTTATTGTGTTATGTATTGTATACCTTAAATGATTAATAATTATAGATGAAATTGTTTTGTAGTTTTGAAATTACCAAGGTGAATCTGGTTCATTACAAATGTCCGGATTGATATCAGAATATTTTCTAAAACAAAAATGAAAACATGTAAATAAATAAACAATTATTCTCACCGTTTATTATCATTGATAGAATTAGTAGGTGATAAATGTTTTTGTAGACGCTCATAAAACAGTGATGGCATAATGACAACGGAATAATTAAAAAAATCAATAATTCATTCGAAGAATGATGTGTTATGATGAATCAATAGAAAGCAAATGTTTATATTTCGATGTGGTCGTTTTTTTCTTTCTTTCTTTCTTTTCTTAGGCAAGAAAGAACGATCTAGAATTCGTTATATTAGATTTAGTTTGTTCATATATGTACATAGAAGACGAAAGAATGTATTAAATAAAATTATACTTTTAATAACGTCATAAATTGAACTTAATAGGAAAATATTGAAGCGCTTTTTTCTAAACTAAAATATTTACCTTTTGAAAAATGAATGGTAACATAAATTTAGAGTATACAATTGCGATTACATATGTATATATTATATATCGTGTGACTCATCATTCGACTGTTGGTTCTTTCCTTTTCGTTCGTCTTTGTTCACCTATTGGGATATTTCCTAGCGTGTGATTTTTCTACGAACAAACGGAGAGAATTATCATCTTCACAACACTCTACAGTCTATCTTTTATTTATTTTATAGAACATTTTTTATAAAAAACTGACAAATAAAAAAGTATATAATAATTCTGTTACAACTCTTTTTTCTTAATCCACCATAAAATTTTATTATTATTAGGCATATCGAATATTTGTTTAAGTACCATATGGTGATCATGAGCAATTACTACCAGTTCATCAATACTTTTTAAACCCCATTTTGAATCTTGCATTTGTAGATAAGCATGATAACGTCGATTACTTTCAGGTGTAATTCTTCCATCACCTTGCAATCCATACGGTCCATAGGTAATTAAACTACCTTCTGATTTTAATACTCGTTCAGCTAATGCAAATAATCCTTTTGTACATTCAATGGGTGTAATATGAATCATATTAGAGCAATAAACAAAATCATGCGATTGACTACTAATAGTCGTAGATGATGCTGAAAGAACATCAATATTTAATGGTGGTAAAATATTTTTTGTGAATGCATTTATTTCATATTCATCAATATAAGCTTGAATACTTTTTAAATATTGTGAATCTATATCAGATGGTTGAAAAGTTGCAAGAGGAAACTGAGCAGCAAAATGAGTTATGTGTTGACCAGTACACGAGCCAATTTCAAGAATTGAGACTGGTTTAGAATCGGGAATGATATGATTCAATAATATATCTAAAATGGGTTGTTTATTATATTCGGCGGCTGCAATGACAAGTTTGTCAGGAAATGGCTGTTCAGTTTGATCAGTAATATCATTAGAATTCATTTCTTAAATTAAAGAAAAAAGAGTGGTCATCATACAAATAGACATACAAAAATATTCGTTACGAAAATGTAAATGTTCTGATTGTGTTTCTATAGCAAGAGGTGTAATAATAATTGGTCAAAACTAAAACTGAACATCGAGACAGTCTATGGTGTTGATTGGTTATTTTCTTAATAGACATCTAGCGCATTAAAAACGCTATTGAAAAGATGAGATGGCGTTCTTATATGGTATTTTATTAGAACTGATTGTTCATTAAAATTTTGTCTAGAATTCATGTACGAAAATATGTTTTAATCAAACTATCTTTTTTCTAGTAAAGGATCATTTTGCATGTGATTCATAAGATTGAACATCGTTCTATGTCTACCTTACTTACTCAATAAAAAAAACGATGAAGTGGATGTGAGCGTGTGTATTTCGTGGTGCCCTTATACAAGGATCCGATGTCTGAAATTTTCTATTGAGGGTGAGTGAGGATGTAGCTTTCCCTCCAATGTAGATTCGTAAAAATATTGACACAGTCGACAGTCCCTCATCAAAAGAGTATCGCCAAAGAGAAACGCAATTCTTCTTCGTATGAGTTATTATCTATGATGTGTGCTGTGTTTATTCTGTTCCTTTTCGTAATGAAAAAGAATTGCTTATCTATCGATGTGAAACTAGCACGAAAAGAGAAAAATTCTTACTGGCCAACAATTAATCAGTCATAAAATCAGAACTACGAAATTATCATTGTAAGGGCACAGAAATATGGACATGGGTGTCCTTAGTAAGTCAAGAACGGCATGATAATTTTGTTAATCTAAAAACCATTGAATTATATCTGGTATTTTTTTGCAAAGAATATGCTCATCGATCTTTACTTCATTATACGACATAAATAGAGAATGAATATTATATTCTGCGTTGTTGAAATGACAACAGTAAAGAAGCAATCTATTGAAAGATTAATTAGACATGATCTCAACATATTCGATATTAAAAACTGACATTTACAGGTTTACAAATAATTGGATTTTTACAATTAATCTTTCCTTGTCCGTTCTTAATATGCGTAATTCAATTACATATTTGTTAAAAGCACGACAGTAGTCAGTAGAGACGCTTTTGTACTGTACTTGAAGAGAGAATCTTTCTTTCAGGAAGAATGGCCGAGAGAGACTGAATATACCATTCGATAGAGAACGAAATTTTGTATCTGACGAATTACTTTAATAGAGCAGAAGATGCTCGCTTTTTTCGGAAAACGTAGTGGTGTATATTTTAAATTTGTATGGTAACTAAGGTAGTTGAGTTGGTATTGTGTGGATTGTTAGTGGTATTTTGTGCTTGTCGCTTGGTTGGATGTTGGTTCTGAGAATGTAATTGGTTTTCGTGCTAACTTCACATCGACTGCTTATCTCAATAAGACAATAGATATAACCGACAACACGTTCTTGTGAGTGCGTGCACATTGTTGTGTGTTTCTTTGTGAGTTGAAGAAACTGACTATGAATTTTTTGATTTTCAGTCGTCTTCAACAAGGAGCGAAGATTTTCGCTTCGACTGTTGGTCAAGTCAAAGCTAATGGAAATCAATGTAGACGATTGAGTCAACGTATTGATTATGTTATCGAAGATATACTTAAAAAATCAGATGTTCTCCACCAATATCCTGAGACGATCAAGACATTAGAACGTTTGGAATCAATCATTCAGCAATGCCAAGATTTGATAAAGGAATTCACAAATGACTTGACCTGGTATAAGAAAATATTTTATCATCAAAATTATAAAGATCAATTTGCATCGTTGAACCAGCAAATCGAACAATGCACAAAAGATCTTCATCTTTCAATAAGTTTACAAAGTTTATTCAACCGTAAAGAAGATGAAAACGATCAACAAAAAGACATGAATGAAATACATACAAAATTAGATGAAATAGTTCAATTGATGGTTAGACAACAAGAAAGCATAGAAAATCTTCTCAATAAACAATACGCTTCTTTTCGACACCATCTAGATCAGAATCTTCGGAAAACAACTGATGTACGTGTAGCTCAGGCAATAGAACAACAGGTACAACACTTTTTGCCGATTCCATTTTATGATTTACGTGTTGAAAAATGTATAGGACAAGGTAAGATCTCAACCGAATCAATTCATACTAAAATAAGTTCGACAAAACGATTTTTGTTTTATTGTATAGGTGGATTTGCTGATGTTTATCGTGGTGTTTGGTTAAGTCAACAGCATGAAGTCGCTATCAAAATTATACGTGTAACCCATTTAACAGATAGTGTCACTCAAGAATTTATGCGTGAGATTCATATTATGCACAAGATTCGTTGTGATCATGTATTGAATGTATTTGGTGCTTGTATGGAACCACAAGTATATGCACTTGTTATCGAATATATGGAACTGGGTTCTTTATTTGATGTTCTACAGAAAAAGAAGATTCAGTTTACTTGGCCAGATAGATGGTCAATTGCTCTTCAAATGGTTAAAGGCATCAATTATCTTCATCATCTCCAACCGCCTGTTGTTCATCGTGACATAAAATCATTAAATTTCCTGTTGAAAGAAGGAGCACGTCAACAGTTTCTTATTAAAGTAGGAGACTTTGGTTTAGCTGATATACGACAAGAAACAATAAGACAAACAAATTGTAATAACATCACTCCGCCGTCGACTATAGGAACTGTCCAATGGTTAGCACCTGAACTATTCGCTTTTGGCCGACCAACATTAGCTAGTGACGTGTTTGCCTTGGCCGTTGTTTTTTGGGAATTAGCTACTGGCCTGATACCTTATGAACATTCTAACGAATCGGTTATTCGCCTGGGTGTATGTCATGGAGAGCGGTTACCTATTCCAACAGAAGTACCAGATCAATTTCGAGATATTATTACAAGAGCATGGGCTCAAGATCCAAATACACGATCGACATGTCCAATGATCATCGATGCCATTGTAAATAGATCAAGAAAAGAACTAGAGGAACAGAACGATCAAACGAGGTCAGATTTAACGTTCTTCTGTGCATACTTTTATCAACTATTGTTTTTTTATAGAATGACTGCGAGTGCCATTGATGACGAGACTGTACAGGTGAGTTCTTCACACAGTTTTCATTTATTTATTAAGTTTATTTAGCCGGTTCGCTAAGTTACTGATTGCACTCTCTAATCATTCATTATTATTATTATCTTACATGAAATATTGACTAATTCATATTATTTTCTCATCTATTCTTAATGATTCTTTAAATAAAACAAAAACTTTTAATTTTATTAAGTTTATTTTTCGTTTTTAATACAGACATTATCAATTCTCAATATCAATGAGCATCAAATGGATTCTTCTGCATTAGTCGATCATCAAGAAGGTATGTCTTTTGAATCAAGAAGAACTTATCTCTTGTAAGAAATAAGGCGAGCGGACTATTTTTTTAATTAAGCTTGTGAAAGAAAATATTCAGTAGATTTTATTATTTTTTAGATTTTTCTAGACTAATCGAATAAAAAATTGAAATGATTCAAGATTAGATTAAGTTGCTGTATATAAATTCATAATTATAGAAAATGAAAGAAAATAATTTAATAAGTAAATCATTGTAAAATTTATAATATTAATCTCAAAATAATCAGATAAATAGGGAATATTTAATATTGTATTATTGAATTTGATCCATTGATAATTTTAATCGAAAAATAAAATTATTCAAGATTATACTTCTAGAATTTTATTTGTAGGATAAATGATAAAACAATTGTTTTAAAAATCGATGAGAGTATAAACTAATTTAATAGAATAATTTATAAATAATTGATTTTTTGTTTCGATAAAATCTCTTTTAGTATTTTAATGAAAAGATTATCTTATTTTTAAATTGTTCAATAAGTTTAAGTTAAGTTTAACTCTTTAGTTCAGAATAAAAAGAAAATCTTTTACTTTAGAACAAATTCAAAGAGAAAAGAGTAAATTTCAACAACTTGGAATTACTGTCGCTGGTGGAAATGATGATGGACCGGAATTAAATCAACTTTCTTACCCTCAAGGGATCTTTATTGATAATGATAAATCACTTTATATTGCTGATTCTGAGAACCATCGTATTGTTAAATGGAAATTGAATTCAAATACTGGTGAAATCATTATAGGTGAAAATGGAAAAGGAAATCAAAATAACCAATTGAATGAACCAAGAGATATAATTTATGATAAAGAAAATAATTCTTTTATTATTTCTGATGCTGAAAACAAACGAGTAATTCGATATATTATTCAAAATCAACAAACTAGACTACCAAGTATTATTCGATATTTTATTCAAAATCAAACAAATGAACAAATTATTATATCAAATATTAAATGTTGGGGTCTGACGATTGACAACAATGGATTCATTTATGTTTCTGATTGTGAAAATCATGAAGTAAGACGATGGAAACAAGGAGATGAAAAAGGTGAATTAGTTGCAGGTGGAAATGGTCAAGGAAAGCAACTTAATCAACTCAATAAACCTACTTTTATCTTTATTAATGGAGATTATTCTCTTTATATATCAGATACAGACAATCATCGTGTAATGAAATGGGAAAAAGATGCAAAAGAAGGAATTATTGTTGCTGGTGGAAATGATAAAGGGAATGATCTCAAACAATTGTCTTATCCTCGAGGTGTGATTGTTGATCATTTGGGTCAAATCTATGTAGCTGATTGTGGGAATCATCGAATAGTACGTTGGTGTGAAGGAGATGAAGAAGGGGAAATTGTTGTTGGTGGAAATGATAAAGGAAATCAATCAAATCAATTGCATTATCCCAAAGGTTTATCATTTGATAATGAAGGAAATCTTTATGTTGTTGATGAGGAAAATCATCGAATCCAAAAATATGAAAAAATTATAAATTAAAAATAGTTTGGATTTTATTTGATATATTTACAATTTTTATTTTTGAAAATAAACGAAAAAAAACATTAGTTTATCAAAAATCTTGGAGAGGGTGTGGGTGTGAATAAAGAGAAGACACATTACCACACTTACATCCTCAAGTAATATAAAAGTCATTTTCTATCACGTAAATTTAAAAACTTTTTAGTTAAATAATCTTTTTATTCAAATAACTTTTACTGAGACAGTTTTTCTTTTAGCTGGTTTTTTATACATATCCTCGCTATATGCTTTCAAATTGGTCGGTGCTTTCATACTTACGTTCAACATTGCCACAATTGAGTTTGTTACGAATATCTTTATATGACTTACCAAAAACTATTGATGATGAAAACTGCGAAGTAATTGCAAAGACAGAGTCATTGTTCAGAGATTTTGGTATTTATTTTCGACGGAGAATCAATTCATTAACTGATGCTGACTATTTTTCTATGTTCGATGATCAAAGAAAATTTATTAAACACTTATGTTGTTGTATTCTTTTATTATCCCATGACAAACAACCTTACTATTCTATTGAGAAGAAGGGTTTTGAACTCACAACGTGGTTTTAATTAATAAATAAATCTGACAAAAAAATCCCTATTCTAATAAATGTAACCGAGTAGCTTTTTTAAATAAACATCACAGAAATACAACAAGTACAGGCATCGCAAGTTGGAGTATTATACTTTTATTCTAAAAAACGTACTTGATACTTTACCTATACCTTAAACAGATACGCTTCTTTACTTATACTTAAGTACGAAAGACAATGCTTTGTCTTAAAAATATAGATAAGATAAATTTCGTCAATAAGATCAATTAGCTGTGATAATTGTTTAAAGATAATGCTAACATCATCTAATAGAAAAATGATAATAAAAATGTCTTAATGAAAATTTTTACTCCAATATGTTGATCACATGCCACGTGCCAAAAATTTAAAAAATTAAATATTTTTTTTAATAAATGTTTTTTGTGGTGTTATTAAGTTTGATCAATCGATAGGCAAAAACTTGATGTTTTGCAGCCCACAGTCGACATGATAATGCTACAATAGAGAAAGAAATCAATGGAACTTATTTTAAAGTTGAGCCAGTTCATAATACATATCGAACTAATTTTTATGAAAGTAAAATGTTGATGACAGAAAATAGTTTGAATAGTTATAAATTTTTAACAAAGAATTTAAATTTACAAAGACAACAATGTATCATCAACCTTTGTTCGTCATTTCTATAACGTTTTGAATATACATGTCGCTTTTATAATCATTGAGTATCATGATTGACTTTTCGATTTATTACTACAGTTTAATCCTCAAATAAAGCATGACTCATGTTCTATTATTATCTCTGAAAATTATTTTCATATAAGTACATTCGAAAATCTAAGTTTAAGTTTCATGATATTCCATTGTTAAAGCAATGTCTAATAAATCATTATTATATTTATTCTAGATTATTCATTTATTAACTGTATTATTTGTTGTCATCGGATTTATTTATATTCTTGAAAGTCAAGCACTAAATTCAAATAATAAAACATGTAAACCTCTTAATTGTGGAGGAAAACTAAAGACATGTCCATATGGTTATCGAAAACAAGATGGCTATGAAATATGCAAATGTTATCATCTATGTAATCCATCTGAGAAGGTAAATAATATAGTCTTTTTCTTTTTTCCTAGTAACATAATATGATTTCATATTTTATTAGGCTATTCTTTGTGGATCGAATAAACGATGTTTTGCTGATAAAATATCTAATGGAACACTTGTAGATCGTTGTGGTTTATCTAAATCGACAAGAAATACAAGTAAAAAATTAAACTTTTGTTATAATGTTTTATTCTTTTTTTTCTTTTTTCAAAGATATTTGTGAAGAAGAAAAAGTTGTGGGATTATATGAAGCTGCATTTCTACGATTTTATTATAATTCAACAACGAAAACTTAATTTTCTTTGTCTTACTAATAAGAAATCATTCACACAAAAGAAAGAACAAGTCTTTTTTTCGTTCCTTTGTTTATGAGTCATAGTTAACAGAATGAAAAAGTAAATCTTTACTATGCAATATCTGACTGTTAAATGGGTATAAAAATCAAACAGATTTAGAAATAACTTTAAGATTGTACTTCACAGGATCATTTTCTGTAGTACATATCGACAAAACACCCATAGCCAAAGAAGACCCAAACAACCCACGATGACGAGTGGCAGTGGTTCTTCTTGAGCGTGAAGTAGGATGGGGCTGCTCTCTTCTCGAGAGCTCGGCCTGCTTCCTTTGATGATCGCACCTTGTTGTGTCTTCGTGATGCGGCAAGGAGGGAAGCGACCACATTCAGAGTGGTTGGCTATGATGTTTTCTTTTTTTAATAAATTAAATGGAAAAAAAAAGAAAATTAGAATATCACGTGATCGAGATCATGTATATGAAGTATGTGAATTAATCATTCTTCTAAAAGAAGAAAGATATATAGCTCGAACTGATATCATTCGTTTTTCGATTTTCAACAGAAGGTTTAGTTCGTTACAGGAGGCGTCACAAAAACATGATTTTGACTATGGACTTTGTTTTTTTCACATTTCGAGATAATTAAAATACAAATAACATGAAAAGATAGCCATAAATTTTTATGAACAAATCACTTTATTTGTAATAGAAGCTTTATAGCTATATATATTGTATTATACGGTTACCAATGTTAATTAAATCTTATTGTAGGAATCATTTAATTTTATTACAATTTTGTACTTATACTTTTTATTTAAATGAAAGAGTATTTCATTTTTGATGGTGAAATTGTTTTAACGAGTGTTATTGAATCACAGGGAACTACAAATAGTGATTTATCAGTTTTAGGTACATTTAGATTATTATGTTTCATCTAATGAATTCTTTAAGGCAAGGTTTGTTAAATAAAAACAAGAATTAAATAGAGGAGTAGTAACGAATAGTACATGTTAAATCCGATCGATCACAAATGCGAATGTCTATTTATAACAATCTCACGTTTTTTTCATCTTCTATGTGCACCAATTTCGAAACTTAATTTCAACTTGTCCGTTTAAATACAACAAATTTTAGGCACTAATCAAGATCATTAAAAGGATATAAAATTTATAATAATTGCAGTTCTGTTACAAAATGCCTATTATCAATTTAACTGTAAATACTTTTAAGAAAAAAAATTTTGTTCTTATGAATTAATGTTGTATTACGGTGAGTTCAAAAGACTTTCAGCTCTTCTAAAACGTATTAGCAGAAGATAATTTACATAAGTTAGATGCAACAACAAAAGAAATATTTTATTAAACAAATGCAAAACTGATAAATATTTGTCGCTTAATATAATTAGGAGTAACGTCGTTTTCTAATAGCCGGATATATATATATGTTTGATAAAAGAGATTTTCTTTTGTTGCTTCATTTAACTTTAGTTATTCCTTAATGAGAAGAGATAGTTTACTTTTAACGATTTCTGTAAAACAGTATGATAAATAGGGTATATCAATTAAAAGAAGTTTATCATATAAAGTCATATTATTCATTTGAAAAAAATGTCATTGTTATTCGAATGTGTTATTACTTCATCATTAACATAGAAAAATATTGTTGAACATTATTTCTGCTACAAATCGATCAGCTTGTCTTAATTAATATTTACTATTTCATTTTATTGTTATTCTCACTCATCGAGTGATGACTGTTAACACTTTGAAAATCTAATCTTTCATTTCTTCAGATTATTTTAATTATCAAAAAATTCTATATATGAAATCTAACTATGTTTTTTTCTTATTTGTTCAACATTTTAAAAATCTTCCATAGATATTTCATAGATCATGTTGTTCCTTTGAACCACTTTGCTAAAATAAAAGTAATTCAAATATTAAATGCATCGTAAGTAAACCACATAGATTTCGAGATCATGAAAAGAAGAAATCTTCTTATTAAACTTGATTATTATGTTAATAATTTACAAGAACAATGTAGCTTATTACGTAAATGACGACTGATTATGCAGCCTGTGAAATTAATTATATCATATAATTCAGCAAATATTAAAAAAGCAACTTTTAAATTGCATATTATTTTTAACTTCTAATTCTAATTAAATTATTGTCTAATACGAAATATTCATCTCATATAGAAATGTTATCTATAGGAAATAGTTTAAAGGTATTAACTACGAAGTCATGATTAGATAATGTAAATAATTAATAGTGAGAAGACATTTCGTCATGCTCACTTTGTTCAGGGTGTAATTTAGTTGTCTTTCAATAAAAAAATATACATATCATTTTACATGTACAAATGGAACAAAATAAATTTTATATTGTACTGTCATCATTTCTTTTGATGGATATTGATTATTTAAAAAAACATAGAATACAAATGACTTTAATCACTCTTAATTCCATTGCTAGAAACAGAGAATAAAGTTTATTAGCTATAATAAATATATTAGTAATTAGTTTTGAATTCCATCGTTGATGTTAAATCAAATAAAAGTTGAAATAATATATTATATGAGTTTATCTTAATCATTCAGATCATAAAAGAAAATCGTTAACTCAACGAACTCTACTAATTGTATAAACTTTCTCAGAATCTGAATAATCAATGAAACTACAATTCAGTCAGTTAATTCAGTACTTACACTCATGGCTGTGATCAAAACAATCAAATTTAGTGTTTTCAATTAATTTAGATCATCTAAAACAAGACTTATCTTGATTTCGATTAATTCTTTAGGGTGTAGATCGATCTTGATATTACGAATAACTACTTGCATTACTTTACTAATTAAAGTTATCTCTATAGTTGATATAGTATAAACACGATTAATTATGTTTTTTTGTCTATCCCTTCACGCCTTATTAGTGCATTTGCTTTTCATTACAAAATATTGCAAACATATCCATATATATATATATACATATATATCGCAGTTTTCTTAGTTTTTTCTTCATCATACGAGCCCTCTCGTTCAACACTATTACAATTCATTTCCATATAAGTTATTCTTCTTCTTTTATTGCAAGGAAGACTCTCATAAACGATTAGAAATATAAATATGTCTGAGAAGTTCATTTATACACATACGTATATATGTGTATTGCCTTATCAATCGATTGTATCCAATATATTTTCATTATTTACAAAAGTTGTGCTCTGTACGCGCGCGCGAGTCGCTACAATCTAGAATTAATTCAAAAATAAGTGAACAAAACATTCTTTTATTTATTTATTAACTATTTTTTTATAATTTCGTTTTTACAACGTCAATACTCCCTTGCACACTTCTGATATGAGGATGAGTTGGAGGCAATGTACGTTTTAATATGCGCAGAGCATGTTCATAATATGACAATGCTTTCGAATAGTCTGTCATATCGTAATATAAACGAGCGATATTGTTGTATGAAATAGCCAAATCAGGATGATCTGAAGGAAGAGTTTTTAATTGAATTTCAAGTGCTTTTTCATAATATGAGAGTGCTTTTGAATATTTTCCCATGTTATAATACACCAGACCGATACTCCCGTTTGAAATACCTAAATCAGGATGATCTGAAGGAAGAGCTTTTTGTTTAATTTTAATTGATTTTTCGTAATATGAAAGAGCTTTCGAGTACTTTTCCATGTTGCGACACACACTACCGATGTTGTTGTATGAAGTAGCCAAATGACGATGATTCGAAGGAAGAGTTTTTTCTTGAATTTCAAGTGCTTTTTCGTAGAATGAAAGTGCTTTCAAATACTTTTCCATCCTGCAATACACCAAACCGATACTGCCATATGAAACAGCTAAATCAGGATGATCTGAAGAAAGAGATTTTTCTTGAATTTCGAATGCTTTTTCGTAGTATGAAAGTGCTTTCGAATACTCCCCAATGTTGTCATACACGCTACCAATGTTGTTGTATGAACAAGCCAAATGCGGATGATTTGAAGGAAGAGTTTTTAGTTGAATTTCAAGTGCTTTTTCGTGAGATGAAAGTGCTTTCGAGTAATCTCCCATGTTGTTAAACATCAAACCGATGTTGTTGTATGAAATAGCCAATAACGGATGATTTGGAGGAAGAGTTTTTTGATAAATTTCAAGTGCTTTTTCGTGAGATGAAAGTGCTTTCGAGTACTCTCCAATGTTGCCATACATCAAACCGATGTTGTTGTATAAAGCAGCCAGAGAAGGATGATTTGTAGGAAGGGTTTTTTCTCGAATTTCAAGCGCTTTTTCGTAGTATGAAAGTGCTTTCGAGTACTCTCCAATGTTGTCATACACGGTACCGATGTTGTTGTACAAAGAAGCCAAATCAATATGATCTGAAGGAAGAGTTTTTAATTGAATTTCAAGTGCTTTTTCATAATATGAGAGTGCTTTTGAATATTTTCCCATGTTATAATACACCAGACCGATACTCCCGTTTGGAATACCTAAATCAGGATGATCTGAAGGAAGAGTTTTTTGTAGAATCTCTAGTCCTTGTTCGAAATACCAAATAGCCTTTTCATAATCACCTTGATTTAAATGCACAGATCCCAGTTGATGATAATAAATAGCTTTTTCACCCTCATCAGATGTTTGGTCAAGTAATACGTTATAAAGTTCTTCAGCTTTATTAAATTGACCAATTTTAAATAATAAGTCACCCAATCTTTGCCAACCTGTATGACCATGAGCCTCTTCTCGCATTCGATCAGTAAGTACTCGTAGTTGTTGATCATCGTCCGACGTTAATTGTAATTCAACTTGATAAAGTTGATTCTTATTGTCCATCTGTTGAATCGCACCCACTCGAAAAACAGTATGCATGGAGAAGAGAATTTCTTCTTCCTCCTTAAAATAACTCTGTTCTTTTATGGTGGCAAATGGTACTGATTTTATACAAGGATTAATAGACATTATAAAGAGAATGCCAACCTTGTTTGGTTCTGTTAAAGCAACTTGAGCAAAACCGAGGGTCACTTCTTCATTTTTACTGGTGGACAAGAAATTGTTAAATGACATTAGTCCACCCTTTGTTTTCTGAAGTTTTTCAAAATCCGATTTCGTGAGACCTTGTCCCCGGTAAACTATGAATGGCTTATCCTGATAACTACTAAGTTGTTGTTGATGTAGTTGTTGAATTTGTTGGTGAAGGTCATGAATAAAAAAACCCATATTAATAATGATATCACCTTGCATAGAACGTAGAGCACGATTCAGCATAGAATAGATAAATGATGGGCAAGTGTACCACCAAATAGCTGATTGAGCTCGGTATTTTTTTTCAAATTCATCAATATTCTTTGACGATCCGCAGTCATTATGTCGACAATAACTAATAAACTGTTTGATCTCCTGTTCATCATGTTTCATATCAAGAAGTATTTCTTTGAATAGCTGGGTGTACATAAATGTTGGCTCCAACTGATTTAAATTGTCAGTTGAAGCCATTTCATCTACCGTGATAAAACTCATGGCTATCGAATCTTGGTTGAACTGCCTGACACCGATTTTTAATGCTTGGCATAAGTCATCGATGTTGGTATGAATGTTCCTGACTTTTTGCCATTTTGTTGTCCATTCTTCATGTTGGGATTTAATGTTACTGAAGATATAAACACTATGCAATTGAGGAATATCATTAATCAGAGGCATTATTTGTTGAACCATAGCATTCTCGACAATCAGGAAAGACTTGATGTTTTCTTCAGCATCTGTAAGAAAATCGACACATTCGTCTCGCTGCTTAAAGACCTTGGTATTATCAGTATTGGTTTTTAATTGTGCCAAAATATGTTGATATTCTTGGCTCACTTCATCCATACACTCATCTAAACAGAGAAGTAAATAATTTCGAACCATGCGCCGCCTTGGTTGAATAGCATCCGATGGTGATATAGTCGTGTTTAATGATAAAGAAGGTTTTGAATTGGATTCTGATCCACTCATTTGGTCCTTTTTTTAATTTGATGTTGAATATAAGCTTAGCAATAATTGTTGTTTTTAGTAAATGGTAAAAAGACTCACCACTCCTATTTGTAATAGAAATGGCGTATTTTTTCAATCTTTTTCTGCTTGTTTCGACTAGTTCCTTTTTAAAATACTGTTGTAGAGAGCAAGAAATAGATCAGTACAAATAAATTTCTTAACAGTGTTTGCGATAGAACGAAATGATTTCGTTTTATAGTTATTCTTCTCAACTTTTTTGCCCTTATCTATGCAATTACTTCAGTAGTTGAATATACCACCAATACTTTATCATTGAAATGAAATAGAAATAGAAACATGATTCCTTTAGTAAAAGTTGCTTCTCTTCGTCGTACATCATTTTTTAGAACAAAAGGACTGTACCAGTGTACGAATATATAGCTATTGATTTAAAAATATTCTAGGAGTTTTGGTGTTTTCTGTTCGAAAAAGAAAAGTATTCCATACAAACGTATTCAAAAGAGTTGTATTGTAAATAGTTTTTAAAAATTACGGAATTGTTAGACCTAAAAATATTAAGAAACTTTCTCTCAAATGATAATCTGGCATATCATTTATCGAATTTACTAATTCAAGTTTTATAATTTAAACATAGAATACTATTTTTGTATCGAAAAAAAGTATCACATTTTAATAATGGTAAAAATAATCAAATATAAACGTATTATCGTGTATTATAAGTCTTATCGTATTGTCTGTCAAATGATGTCATTTGAGCAAGAGCAAAACTTTTCTATGCGATATTACAATGAAAGTTTGTATTGTCATTAGAGCGACTAATTTGTGAAATGAATTTTTTTATGAAATCGTGTACTATTTATTCTTTTATATATCAGCATACAACTATTGTAACACAAGATGGATGACCTTGAAGGTGACGGCGTAGATCTCAATGGCAAGAGTAATTATACCCACATCGCTACTTGTTCTTTAATCATCAAAAATAAAAGATTGGCATTAAAATACAACATGAAATAGGTTTTTATTTAAGAAAATAAGAGAATAGAATATATATATATATATAGAATGAAAACGAGACAGACAATAATGTACTGTTTAAATTTATGCCATAATCATATGGAATTTGTTTTATAATTTATTCAATAAAAGTCATTTGATTTATCTTGTTGAAGTATTCTGTAAACGTCTTCGTAGGTTAGTTCGATATCGTTCAATACTCTTATTAAATTCTTGTTTATAAAATTTCGATGGTAATACATATATAATAAAAGTAAGCATCGGTGGAATAAATGAAATAAAATATCCAATAAGATATATCCATGAATTATTTGATGATTTCATACATTTCGATACATAAGATATTATTAAACGTGGTAATGCAAGAATGACTAATATAACTGGAGCAATTAATAAATTTTTATGTTCACCTAATTGTTGTCGTAAAAGTTGATAGTAAGTTCGATCAGTATGTAAATTTGATTGTTGACGAGATTTTCTTGTTATTAAAACAATAGATGATACTAAATTTATTACGAATGGAGCAATAAAATGAAAACTGTGTATTGCAGAATGAAATGTTTTTAAACTAGATGAATAAGTAATAATACACCAGATTCTTATTTCATTATCATTTTCTTCATCCATTAAATGTCGATAAAACGGATCATAAATCGATGTACTTATGATAAGAATAATAAGAATAATAATTATTATTTTAGCTGCTTTTTTACTTTTTTTCTTTTGAAAACGAGTACCTTTTATTATTGTATATGCTCGTTCACCAGCTACACAAGAATTTAACCATTGATCCATATGAAGACATGATTGTAGAAGAAAATCAAGAGTAATACATTGAATATTTAAGAATGTTCGATTTGATATCATTGCCATTTGTGAAAAAATCAGTATCCAACATTTTAATCCAAATAAAATCATGATAAGTAAAGTTGTTATTGAGGAACCTAATAAATATAGACCACAACCAATATCACGTACAGTTTTATTTTTAAATGTTATCATAGCAAGAATACCATTAATAAAACCAGCAATAATAAATAGAATACTCAATATTAAACTTAATATTACAATAACTGGTTGATATTTAATATTAGCATTTGGTATAATATGATAACCTAAAATAGCATCAAGTGATAAACCAAATCCACTTGTACTAAATTGACATTGTGTCCCAAAGAAACATAAGCGACAAACACATATTGATCTTGTTGGACAATCAAGTGCATCTTGAAAGCAATCACCTCCATTTTGACAAACACTTCGACCTGCACAATCATATATCATACTGTGATTAAATTGAAAACAATTAGCAAGACGTAGTTTATAATAATCATAACATAAACAAAGATGAATATCATCATAAAAACAAGAAAGATTTAATGAAGACATTTGGCATGGTAAATGATAATATTTTATTCGACGAATAAGATCTAATTTAGCAATACTATCATTAAATATTTCACTTGTATGTTTACAATGATCTGATGATTTTATCATTTGATTAATTGTTGTTGATTGATTATAAATATTTTGAACCAAAGTTAAATAATAACTTTTATCAAGAAGTTCAATAAAAACAATATGAAATGGCTTTGACCAATAAATCGTAACAAACTCTTGTTTAATAGGAATTGTTTGAAATGTAGTCGATCTGAATGGTTTATCATTATCCATAACTTCAATAAAATGAATAAATATTGATTGTGCTACATTAATAGATTTCTCAAATGATAAAATTATTTTATTATCTTCTAATTCACATCGTTCTCCAAAATAACCTTTTCGACAAATGCATATAAATTGTTTCTTTGATATCATATATTCATCTGTAGGAATACAAAGACCACCATTTTTACATGTTAAATTTTGATTATTTTGACAATTTATATTGTTAAGAAGACATCGAGCACCAAATTTATTCATAGGACAAATACATATTGATTGATTATTAGGAGAAACACCGATATATACTGAACCAAATGAACACATTGAAGAATGTTCAATTGTACAATAGCGACCAGACCATCCTTTATTACATTGACAAAATATTTTTTGTTCATTATTTCGATATTTAATACATTTACCGTTGATACATGGAAAATCTGAGCAACTTTCAAAATTAATATTATTATCATCTGGAATACCAACGACTAATGATAAACGATGAACAGGTAAAAATGAAAATTGAATTGAAAAATAAAAAGTTCCACGATAATTTAATGATTCTTTTTCATAAATATCAATATGTAAGCCATAATTTTTTGTTTGATTTTTTGGTCGATTTGAATAAATTAAATTAATATGATGTTTTTTTATGTGACAATCTCGTTTTGATAAATAAGTAAATTGTTCAGAAGAATGAATTACTTGTTCATTATTATCATCAATTAATAAAATAACAATTGCAAATAGCATTTGCCATGAATTAGCAGATGCTGTAAATTTAATTGATAAACTTATTCGTTGATTTTGATATTGACATTGATCACCATAATAACTTGGTGGGCAAAAACATATTTTTCTTGTTCGATTAGTTTTATCATTTAACCACATGCGTACATCAATACCACGATGACAATGAAGTAGTTGTTGTTGAAAAGATGATACAGTTATAGGTAGACTTAAACGTACTTCATTTTCTATATATTGTTTTGTTTGATCTTTCAGTAATTTCTTCATTGCATTAAGAGTAAAGTGTATAATCGATTCTTTTGAAATTTCACCTGTCTGTAAGCATAAAAACTTCACGACATCAGAAATACTTGGATGATCAAGCGCCCAACAAGTAGAAAGGATTGGTCCTCCTGTTACTTGTGTGCAAAATTGTTCATCATTTCCATTGCCACAATCATTTTGTGTATCACATAATTTTTTAGAAGGAACACATGATTCTTGACTTTGATTCATACAATAAAAGTTATTTTTATACTGTATTTCATATTTTTTGCGACATAATGCTGGTTCATCGGTAGCTCCAAGGCAATTAACTATACCATCATTTGCTTGAATAATTGGTAAGCACATAAATTGATTTGTACGAGGAGAAACACATTGATGTTCATCTGAAGAACAATTTAATGATGATGATAAACCACAATCAATTTCATCTTCACCATTAAGACAATTCCATAAACCGTTACAATGAGTATAAACATTATTACATGACCAATGTTTGCATTCGGTCTCATCTGTTTCATCTTGTCCATCTATTGGAATAGGTAATAATGTAGTAAATCCATCACAAATTGTTTGAAATGAAATATGTTCGCTGGAATTTTGTAATTTTATGTATGATTCTTCTTCTATAGAAATAGTATGATTAGTTGAAGCTATATTTTCGTCATCACTATTCGGACAATCATTTATACCATTCATACGACGATATATAGAAATACATTTTAATGAATTGGAACATTGATACATATTTGATCTATTACAAATCGTAGAATTATAATTATAAATTTCTTGATATTGCCAAAGTTCCGGATGTAACACATACAAAAGAGATAATTCGGTTACCATATCGGGTATACCACCTATGGTAGGTAAGAGAAAATCAGATAGTCGACGATGACACACTCGATTATTGAGTGAGAATGTTGTATGATTATGTACGTGTCTTGAAGTTTCATTAAAATAACTATCATAACGAGAATTATTATAGCATATATAAGGATACTTAAATCCTTTATTATGATCGTTGCATGGTTTACACTTTTCATAAGCAAAATAAATATCACCAAATAAAACTGGAATAGTTGGCATATAGAACTTATCTGGACATTCATTTTCAATTACTTGATAACAGTTATTGTTTGCGCAAGAAGTAACACAGTTGGGTAGAGATGACTGCTGTAAATTAATACCATTACATACGAATGCAGACCAACATTGATCAGATGTAGAATTATCTTTCATAGAATATATATTGTTAAATATTGTTTTTTGACGTCCTGGCCAACAAGAACCGATGCATTTTGCATTTTGACATAGTGGATCTTTACATGTTATATCTTCACATTCAAATGATGGTTTATTTTGAAAACATTCACCGCGTTTCTTATACGCAATATAAGAAGGTTCATCCGAGCCATCCAGACAATCAGGAAAATTTTCATCATCGTGCAAAAACAGTTTTAATACGCATTGTCCATTGGCACAACGATATTCATTATGATTACATTCATTTATTTCAAGTTGCCAACAATATTCTTCATCAAGTCCACCATCAAGACAATCAATTTCTTCGTTACAAATCTCAGTCCAATCTAAACATGTTGGTGAATGACCACGATTGCACTGTAAATGAGTATAACAAGTATAATTAATTGGTTTATATTCATGAGTACGATAAAAATCAGTAATGATATCATTTAAAGATGAATGCTTTGAATGATTATAATCAATTTCATATTGACACATCGAACCAAATCTTGGTAATGTACAATTATAAAAAACTTCTTTTGATAAAGATGATTTACTAAATATTAATAATTCATTTAAATACGATTGATAATCTTCAATAGTATCCATTGGTGCTGACCAAAGATATAATTGTTGACTTGTTATATTTTGATTTGAAAGTTCGCCAAATGTAAATTTTGGAAATAAATCATTTTCTTCGACTTGAAATTTCGATGGTAATTCACTCATACAATAGGATATTATTTCACGACTAGCATTTTCTTCTTCATTTAAAATATCAAGACTTAAACAATCATGTTGTAATACATCATTATCTTCATTTTCACGTACCCAACCTGTATGATGAAGATTGATTTGAGGATGACCAATAATCAAATGTAAAAGAATAAAATAGAATAGATATTTCATAGGAAACATCTTTATGTGTTATACAATAACAAAAAATAATGAATTCAATATCGATTATTTATACATCCCATTCCTGTTGCTCTTTTATAAAAAATTCATGATAAAATATGAACAAACTTATTTGTTCCTATTCGAATGGTGGAATTATTAGAACAGCTAATGACGTCAAATTACCATTAAATAATGCCTTTCTCTGACGCAAGTCCTAGTCAATATCTGACTTTTAATTTGAGAACTTCTGAAAATAGCTCAGGAAAAACGTCATTGTATTTTTTATTGACTGAAAAATACGTCAGCAAAATTAAATAAATCTATTACGCATCTACGTTGAGAATTCGATCTAAACGTGTACAAAAGAAGTATTCAAAAACTTTTATTTTTAATTTATAGACAAAAATTTTGTATAAAAACAATTCAATTTTGTGAGATGGATTATAGTGTATTGATCTTTTCTATATTAAAGTTCCCATTCAACTTTTTAAAAAAAATACGCAATAAATATTATCATGTTGTTTCAAAGAAAACAGGAAAAATAATAATGAAGGTAAATCTGGAGCTATTTTCAGATATTGACGTCGATGTTTGTCCTTTATCTGCGGGTCCACGAATATGGGAACTTTGATACAGTTCAAGAGTTAGTTGACATTTCATAAAATCTTAGAAAAGAATTCAATCATAAATATATTGAAAACTATTTTATTTCATTATACATGTACGATTAATAATATCTTTAGAATAAAAATCTCCCGTTTTTTCCTCTGTATTAGTCTGTATCAACAGGAATGACTGATTTTGACGTACAAACAAGACAAAAAAAAGAAAATGAATACTAATCACTTTCCTTATATCGATGTTTGGACACTTATGTATTCTTTATAAGTATATTTACAGATTTATAATTATAAAATTGCACGAAATCATTACAATATATATCAGATTAACAAAAGGTTTAACGTTTTACTATTCACGACGAATGCGTCATTTTGGATCTATACTGCAACTCTACATTGTCATCACTTCATTTAAACTGAATAGTTAGATAAGCTGTATTCATGAATGACTTAATTGTACTACTAAATGTAATACCCGTAAGTGTTTGCATCACGATACAAGGAAACATAGTTAATGGAGAGCATTGTAAAATTTGATATCGATATGATTACGATAAATATTAGCTCAAGTATGTGTGAATACTAAAGAGATACATAAAAAGAAGAAAAAAAAGAAGAAGAGGAAGAAAAGAGAGAAAGTATGGTATTATCCAGAAATGAGGAAAAATATTCAACAGTTTATCACATAGGTGAAATTAACTGCCGATTCAAGTAATTCTACCAACGATTCATTCACGGACATGTTCCTGAGTGAATCGCTGGTAAGATTAATTGAATCAGCTGTTAAGGGTGTGGATGCGAACTTATCTTTTCTTTACCCACACTCATCCTTATGAATTGCATCAGCTACACCCATTGCACATTGACTTTTGATGAAACTATTTTTTATGTGAAAAATATTCAAAGTGAAAGGAACTCATTCAACTTCACCTATTTATTTTCAAATATATCTAACCGATTTTCTAAATTAAATCGTACATAATTTCATCATGCATGTGTTTATATTATCACGTTCTAATCATTGAAATATCTATTTTCGAATGATGTAAAATCATATCGGTTAGGAATAAAACAATTTTACATCTCTCTAACATAAGGCAAATTTTTAATAACATCTGTTTCTTTTTCATGTGATCGTATGAATACAAATATTCGAAATCTCATGTAGCTTTCTCTAAACTAAAGTGTTAGAACAATACTTGTAAACAAAAATTTTGATTTTACTTTAAGAGTATTAAGTATTCCCAAATTAACATATTGTAGAATTTTCCAAAAGTCATGATTACTTTAGAAATTTATTTATCTATCCTTTGTAATAGGTCATACAATGAATTTCTTCTACGACAGAGCTAATAATTGTAAATGTATTGAAATAGCTATTTTATGATTATCTTTCATACAATATTGTTTATTAGCATTAATTAGTCAATGATTGATTCATTAGATTATATCCGGAGTTGAAACAATTTTTATTTTAATATAATCATATTTTTTACTAAGACGTTTAGAACTTTTGAATAGCTATAATAAAGTTTCTGTTGGACTATTACTGTGTTCATCATGAAATTTTTTTCCTTCTTATTGATGACTTTATCCATCCTTTGAGCATACGTTCTAATTCACGACGAAATCGTTTTGTAGCAAAGCTATATTTGACATTGAATTAAGTAAATCAAAAAAATACTAATAATGGATGATAATGTTCTAAAAATTTTGTACAATTATCACCAATAGCTACTGATCGATTACGAAGTACAATGCTTAATATAATATCAACAAGCCAAGAACAGAATGTTCATAAACTGAATTTCGAATATTTAAAATCCATCGTAATGATATTATTGATGGAATTATACATTCAATAACTACAAACAAAACGCAATGTATGTATCATATGATTGTGTTATACGATTGCTTTTTGATGGGATGGTAGAGAATATTTCTAGTGAATTATGCTATGCTTTTAGATATACTTTATATATGAAAGTAGAATTTGATGATCAGTCGTTGGTTTTTTTTGGTAAAATGGGGAAAAGTTAATTGATCTAGATTAAATTAGTTCTTTGATCGGAAACTATTTGGTAAGATAACGTATCACGATTGATATTTAGTATTTTGTGTAGACTGTGATGGATATTGGTATATCTTATATTATTTGTTTCTGTTGTTGTATATAATCCATATATATCGAAATTATTTTTGTATTTGAAATAAAAACAGGATTGATATTTACTTTAGTATGATAATCATAAATATCGATATACAGTTTAGGTTCCTCATCAAGATAAGTCATAAAATAAATCCATAATTGTTCGAGATTTTTATTCACCTATGAATTATATGATATAATCTCTTATTGATTACATTCTATTTGAATTAACTTCATTATAATAGAAAATAGTATTTGTAGGATTAATGAATATATTAACATGATGTGGTGTTGATAAAACAAATAACTGATTATTCGATATTATTGATGATTTAATTGAAGCATCAGTTATTGTTCATATAGGTTTATGGATTGCTATATTCTTAGTATCAACACAAGATAATGAATTATTATTTGATTCCATATAAAGATTATATTTTGGAAGAAAACTTCATTAATGTTAATGTGATATCCACTCAACTTTTTCAGTTTTTTTTCCGATTCAATAATAGTATAATATCAATATTTTTATTTAATCTTTCACATTGTCATTCCTAATGAGGAGTCCGGTGAGGACTCGAATGTTATTACTTTTGTCTGAGAATATAATTTTAACAAATGCTCTTTACAATAGTTATCTTCCTTTTTTCTTAGTAACGTAATATGATTTCATATTTTATTAGGCTATTCTTTGTGGATCGAATAAACGGTGTTTTGCTGATAAAATATCTAATGGAATATTTGTAGATCGTTGTGGTTTATCTAAATCGACAAGAAATACAAGTAAAAAATTAAACTATTGTTATAATGTTTTATTCTCTTTTTTTCAAAGGTATTTGTGAAGAAGAAAAAGTTGTTGGATTATGTAAAGCTGCATTTCCACGATTTTATTATAATTTAACAACTATAACTTAATTTTCTTTATCTTACTAATAATAAATCATTCACATAAAAGAAAGAAAAAAATCTTTTTTTTCGTTTCTTTGTTAATGAGTCATACTTAAAAGAATGATGAAGTAAATCTTTACTATGCATTATTTGACTGTTAAATGGGTATAAAAGTCAAACAAATTTGGAAAAAACTTTAAGATTGTACTTCACAGGATCATTTTCTGTAGTACA
>CAJNOI010000175.1:4049-36969 GCA_905250115.1 Adineta steineri
AAAAAAAAATCTTTGATAGAAACAAAAGAAAAAAAAGCATTACCTATGTTACAAATAATACTGTCAGGAACCAATATACTGACCTTTTCTAAAAATATACTTCCTTGATCATATTTATTTCGATTATTAAAAATATATTGAACATCATCAATATTATGTACGATAGTATATCGTGTAAAACCCACCCAAAATAAATAAATATCACCAAAACGTTCTTTGTAAGATATATAAACGTCAGAAATTGGTTTAGAACCAAATAATAAGCCTGATTGAATTAAATTTCCAAAAAAGAAATGTGGTGGTTGACCAGGCACTGGACCACGAAGTGTAAAATATTTCAATTTCATATATATTAGCCATAAGATGGCGAAAAAAATAACTAAGAAAACGAACATTTACGATTGTGTTGTATGAGAAAGTGGTTATGTATAAATATGTGATACTAAATGAAACGATTGCGCGCACATGTTTCTTTTCGTTTTCTTTCTTTATCGTTTCCTCTACACGCACAGAGCAGACGAAGTCCACTCGATCATTTACAAATAGACAGAGAAGCAGAATGAATGAATCGACAAATATATACCTAAAAAATATTAAAATCAATGCAATTTAAGGATCAATTTTCTTTTTCTTATTAAGAGTGTGTGTGGATAATGAGTGAGTCACTCGCACCCACACCCTCAAGATGAAAATTATCTAACCATAAGTTGTTTATGTTGATGATGGATCTAATAATTTCCTATATAAAAATGTGTTGTGCTCACATAATCATTTTGTAGAGGATCAACGTAAGAAAAATACCAACACATAAAGATATGATTAATGAATCGTATTATTTTTTTATTTTCTTGGTATATAGAAGGAGAAAAGACACAAGAATAATTTGCTTCTAATAATGAATGTTTCACGTTAAACATAGATGCGTCCTATCAAGAATGGTGAAAAGGACATTAGAATAGCATGTATAGAAAAAAAAAGAAATAAAAATAGATTTTTTTAGGATTTTTCACACAATAATCAATTATAATCGGATTTTTAGCTATTTGTTTACGTGGGAGACTGAGAAACGAAACATTGTGGCAATATATATCTCATGCCATAAAGAATGCTGATTCCGTTTCATTTCCTCACGTTCTACTGATATGGTTGAGTATCTCAAGAGTGAATATTGTAAAGAGAAGGATGATTCTTGTTTTATAAAAGAAAGAGAATAAAGAATGAAAAAGAGCGATAACACGAACGAGACCTGTTAATATAAATCCACATGCGAACCTCGGTACGATGCTTTGATATTCTTTTATATTTCGATCGAAATTGTTTTAATATTTCTCTTTTTTCTCCTTCAGTGATTTTTAGTTTTTTTTTCTTAATTCAAGTGAAGCGACAAGGTTTTTTTGTACATTCATTCTCTCAAAATAACATCTATTGATAACGAAAGAATCCACTAGTTCTTAGTATTCATCGTGTATATAAGTTACTTAAAATAAACTTTTTTCATTTGATTCAGCATATATAACGAGAAGTTTTTATACACACTGAACAACTGCAAATAAGTATAAAACAAATTAAAGTAAGAAAAAGTTGATTAAGCCAGATAATCTGAAAAGTTGTTTTATATGTTATTAATAGTTTTCACAAAGGTCGTTTTAAAGAAATTTGAACTGTATTTTAAGGCGGTTAATACTAATATCACTTTAAAGTCTATATAAGTATGTGAATTTTGTCTATTTTTCACTTGTGTTGAGAAAGATTGATATGAAAATCTGTCACATTATGTAATTACTATTAGTAAAATTAGATTTAATTTTTTTATAGAATCTATGGAATTGTCGAGACCATCACTTGTGTCTATCTGTAATGGTGATGAATGCGCTTTCCTTTCTTGGTCGTCGGTAATCAACGCGACTCAATATGAAGTTGAAGTTAAACATAATAACACTGGAGTAACAACTCTTTATTGTACAACTTCCACAAGTTTCTTAATCACAAAATTGGAAAATGGAGAATTTTATATAGTTCAAGTAACGGCATTAAATAATATTGAACGAAGTGAATCGTCTATTGGTGTTATGTTAAGACCAAAATTACGTCAATCTTTATCTAAACTTTTCGCTAGGTCCACTGAACAACAAGGTCGAATTAGACTACAATGGACGTCTACTCCAACTGACTGTGGTTTTCAAATCGAACGATGTAATATTGGTGATACAAGCGGATATAAGCGTATCGCATGGCTTCCATTTAATAACATAATGGTATATGAAGATCAAACTGATTGTCTGCCAGAATGCCTTTGTCCTGGACATTATTATACAGTTGCATTTCGTGATACAGCATGGTCATCTGGTGCAGGAGTATTAAGTAAAAAAGTTTTTTGTACGGTGTCGTCAAATTCAAACTCTATTAAAACATCTCTAATGCTGCCAAATGAAATATCAGGTTCGTTAAGTTTTTTCCTCAATATTGTTTTGAATTTTTTACAACCGACGCGTTCTCTAGTGCTTCTACAGCATCTTTTATCACCATCATGAGAATGGGTGCCGGTATAAGTGTAGATGAGAGTGTGTGTGGAGTGAAAAAGAAACGGACTCACATCTATATTTACTATATTTAACTCACACCTATTACATTAACCATGCCCCCGCCTACTAAATCCATCCCATCCCCAACGACGCTCATCCACGTCCGCATTCACCCTTAAGAGCTCTACTTATGTTACAACTAACTTTTCTCTCTTGCTCTGTGTGAATATATGTGTGTATATATCCATTCTTCTCTGTTGTAGGTAGAGGTTCATCATATGGTACAAGCAATGCAACAATAATACACATCATAAAGGTACGAGTTCGTCCAACAGAGGCCATATGCCAGTTGGAGACTTCTGATGAAGTCCTTATTGGAGATTTTTTGACTGATGTTTGGTTGAAATCGGGTCTTGATCAGCCGTCCAACCATTACTATCTGATGTTTGCCGGACAAGAACTCAACCTCGATGAGACCATAAGAAATTCGGGTCTGCTTGATGCAGTAGGCTGTAATGATGAAAACTGTCCTGAACTACGATTAAAATTCTTATATAAACTTGATGAATCGGCTCATCTTGCAACAAATATCGTACTTACTTCACTTGAAGAACTTGTTTATAAAGATGTTTTCGAAATATCCTATTGTCCAACACAACAACAGATCATGCCTGAAATCTTAGAACCATCGGTGAAAAGAATTAATGAAAATAAATCACAATCCTTAAAATATTCATTAAATCTAATTTCGATGCCTGTTTTTACGAAACAAGTGATCGATGAGTTGCCATCATTGTATGTTACTGTACCACTCAAACCAACTGAATTTGACTCGAATGAATTTTTACAATGCTTAGCCAAGGATCTTGAAATTGATCGAAATGATATGTTTTTAATGAATGTTCAAGAGGGTAGTACCAGATATCAGATCAAGTTCAAAACTAAAATATCATTATGCCTAGAAAAAATGAAAAAAATTGCTGAGAAAATAAAGGTGATCGTTCTTCCATCAAGCAAAAGCGCCGAGTTCATTGCTAGACAGAAATCATTAGGAAACATTGAAGAAATTCCGAGAATTGATATCAAATTAGATGACGTGGCTGAAAATGCAGACTCTGTCTTGGCCAAAACATTGGCATCTGATGATATCGATGCGACTCTTGCAATTATGCAGCGACCAGCAATTGTTGATCCACCTATATGGGAATACCTCACTCAGAAGAGTCGCAAAATTAGTAGTGGCATTTTACATGCTTTTCAAACATCGCCAGTTGAATATGTCATTGAAAGTATGTCACTTGTTCATAATGAAGAACTTTATCACAAATACAACAATTATGCAGTTGAGGGTGAAGAAGCGATACTCTTCCATGGAACGAAAACAGACTATCTCGACGGTATATTTAGTACGAATTTTAAGACTTTTTATACAAGCGGTTCACATCATATTACCGATTCAGGCTAGTACGGCCAAGGAACATATTTTAGTAGTTCACCAAAATACTGCGCTAGCTACGCTGGATCGAGTTATAACAGTATCACGTACTTAATATGCAGTCTAGTCAAACTCGGTAAAGTATACCATGTTAAAGATATGTTATATCAGGGGAAACCGATGCGTTCGGACGCGGACACTCATTATGTGAAAGTGGATACATCTGGTTCACCAACTAATGCAAAGCATTCCTTCTTCGAAGAGTTTGTTATTAAAAAGAGCGATCAGATTCTTCCACTCTATCTTGTTGGGCTACGCCGAATTCATCGTTTTGTTCTTTGGCGGGATGCCAAAATTAACAACAGTGAAAATGGTACTCTGTTCAACCAGATGAAGCAACGCTATAGTTTTAATGTATATGGAAGTGAAACATCTCTTGAAGCACTCACTATTCTCGGATGCAAGCTAGCTGATTCCTTCATGCAATGTGTAGTTGTCACAAATGGAGCCGATAACGGTAAAAATTTTGCACAGGAATGTCGAAACATACGGCCATCGGTGCCAATCATTGTCTTTTGCGCAAATGTGGATTATCACAAACAATGGGCAGAAAATATAAGCGGTAGTGACCAACCGCAAATTCAAGTTACCGGTAATTCAAGTGTCGTGTTCACCTTTATCAACACTAACTTTCCCAGTGGAGATGTCCCGGACAAAAACTGAAAACAACATATTTTATTTTACTTTTAGAGATTCATAGCCTTTTATTTAATGATGAAAGTTATAAAGAAAACGGGAGCAAGTCAAAAACATGATTTCACATGAAAGCTGATTAGGAAGAAAGAAACGGAGGGACGCATGACAGCTGTCTTATGTCTCAGAAGAGATTTTTATAAGGTTTATGAGTGTGGATGAGGATGAGGATGGAGGGTGGTATAGATGTGAGTGATAATGGAATGGATCACTCCGCATGTCGTCTTTTTTCTTGAAAAACGTCGATTCAAACTGATTTCTCATTTTCCATCATTTATTTATAATTTGTTTTATAAGACTGATGTTATCCGTCTTGAAAACGTTAAGTTTTACTTTAACAAATAAGTTTCAGTAGCGCACAACATAGTATTTTAGATTCGCGTTAGAATTTTCCATATTGGTTAATATGTTAGCTGATAAATATTTTTTGTGATGCCATCTTTAATATTTACTCAAAGTTGTAAACTAAGCAAAAACAACCGATGTGGTTGGTACTGGCGGTCCGAGCGCGTTTACATATAGGAGGAGACGCGTTTTTGACTCCAATGTGACAGTTTTGTAAGAGTTAAAAAACATTTTGGCAATGAGACGTGATAAAAATAAGATATGAAAGAAACGCCGTTAATCGACAGCTTTAGGTTGGTTTTAGTGGCATGAGTCAACATTCATACCCCACTCTATACATCATTCAATAGAGAAAATAAAGACCATGCATTTGATATATAAATCAAATTACAAAAAATGAACATGAGTGTAAAGACTGCTTAGATACATGTTACATACTATAGCCCTGTAATGAACAGGTCATGTTCAACTTCAAATTAGTCACGCATAGTCAAATTCAAAAGAAACGGTGTCAGTGGAACGATCAGAACTCAATATTGTAGGAAAAGAACGGTCCTGGATGACGGACCGATTTCCTCCTTATTGTCACGCCTCATTTGTTTAGGAAATACTGTTCATAGCAACGAATTTATAATGAAATGAATTTTTTACGCAATTTTAAAGGAAAAATTTTAAATTAATAACACTAAGCAAAGTTGATAGTGAGTCAAATGAATGCGAGTGACCTTGAGAGTAATCGATGAATATCGTATACCTATTTGTGTTTCGTTCTATCTATATATTCATTGAAAGTGCTAAGAAAAAACGATATTAAAAAGTTTCATTTCTGACACCTTCTGACTACATGGTTATTAAATTGATACGACAAACTATTACTATACAGTATTGATATGTGTATGAAGCTCTTGAACAATAGCATTTCGAGATACGTAATATTGAAATGAACTTTTATCGATGGATCCTAGACAAAAAAAATATTTAAAAAAAAAAGTATTATCAAAAATCGACGACTTAAGATTATATTTAATGTGTTAAAAAAATTTAATTAAATATTCAAAATGTATGTGATCAATGACATTTTTCGATTCTCTATTTGATACAAATCATTGAATGAATATTACAATAAAATAATCCTGTGTTCTTAGATGCACTTATGTATTTAAATGTTGAAATGAATAAATAATTGTTCTCATACTTTAGTTCTAATGTAAATATTCACTTTAGCTATCGAATATACATATTGTATAAGTATAGAAAAGAAAAAAAAACGTAACTTTCATGTGCTTTATGATTCAAACGCACATTTCATAACACAGTCGTCAACCACATGCTTTCATTACCTTTTTTCTTCTTGTTATAACAACAAGTATGGTAAAAGTAAGAGGAACATTTTTTGATAAAGATTAGAGACATCTTATTTAACAACGGATTTTTTACTTTTTTTTCGATATCAAAACGACAATTCATATAAACAATTTACTTGTAGATCGTAGTATATAACTTCGTCAATGCCATCTCAAGATTCTGATGAGACTATTGAAAAAAATGATTGGAATAAATATATAGAAGCAGTTAGACAAAATAACATAAATTTAGTCGATCAATATATAAAATGTGGTGGTGATTTAAATTATCCAGTGGTACCTCAAGGTGCAATACATTGTGCGGTATATTTTGATTTTATCGACATCGTGAAGTTATTACTCGAAGCTGGAATCAATGTTAATCAACAAGATGAAGATGGTGATACAGCGTTACATTATGCAGTTGGTCAAACAAAAAATATTGAATGTATTAAACTATTATTACATTATGGAGCTTGTCCACTTCTTCCAAATAATTCATCAGAAAAAGCGACACCTATAACTGTGGCTAATCGTGCTGATGATAAACAAATCCTTGACATATTAACAGAAAATGTTAAACTCACCAAAAATTTATGTAAGGCAGCTGAAGATGGAAATGTTGAACTTGTTCAGAATTTATTAGAGACAACAGAAGTAAGTGTAAATGGATTATCAGATGAACTTTTGGCTCCAATACATGAAGCATCACTTGCTGGTCATTTATCAGTAGTTAAATTGTTAATTGAATTTAAAGCTAATATAAATGCAAAGGTAGTATCAGAAGCTGCAAAAAACAATACACCATTACATTGTGCAGCAACAAACGGTCATCTCGATATTATCAAATATTTAATTGAAAATCATGCAATAAATGATACTGTCAATTCAAGTGTACACACACCATTACTTGGTGCAGTTATCATGGAAAAACTAGATGTTGCTGAATATTTAATTAAAGCTGGAAGTAACGTACACGTACGAGATTCTATAGAAAAGACACCACTCCATTGGGCAGCATTCTATGGATTGAATAGTATTATTTTGTTATTACTTGAACATGGAGCAGATATTAATGCATTGGATCATTTTGGACAACCTCCCATACATTGTGCGGTAGGATATCCAATTCGTGTAGAAACTATCAAATTATTAATAGAAAAAGGTGCCAAGGTTAATATTATGAATGATATGGGTATGACAATTTTTGATTACTGTGTTAATAACACCCCAGATGAAATTGATTTAATTGAATTTATTAGAAAACGTAGCGAATAAATTTTTTCTCAAATTAGTTTACTTTTTTTTTATAGAATTAGAAATAATAGATGAATGTAAAATAAACAAAACTCTATATATGATTCATAAAGAATCGATTATTTTCTTTCTTACTTATATTTTATTGTTTGAACTTTAGTTCTTTTTATGAAACGCTCGATATTTAACGTAAGTATAATCATCATCATTCAAATAACAAAATGCAATATTTCGAAGATCGTTACTTTTCAATTCGTGAGATACTAATACAAACTATGTCTGAGATTAAATAATCGGTTCACGTGAAGGGTTGGTTACTTATTTTATAAAAAATTTCAGCTCGTTGTTAATGATCAGATCAATTGCTATTGCAAAGTATCTTCGATAATATTATTAAATGTTACTATTTCGTTCTATCATAGCACATCGTAGAGATTCACAATGTGGTTTTATGATAAATTCATGTATTTTGCTATTTAAAATACAACACGCAAGTAGATAAATCAATGGTTTTTAGGCTATTTAATCTACGATAATAATATTTTATTTAATAATATTAAAATAAAACCAGAGTATTTTCTATCATGCGATATAAACTATTTATTTTATTTTCAACATTAATTTCTGTATCAATTGCATTGTTATTAACTTCTCGTCGTTACATCGAACAAGATGATTTCTGATTTACTTCTACAAATAAAAATTTTAATGAATAATATAACTACACAAATATAGTATGAAAGCTAAGCGAAATCAATGATCCTATTATTTATTAATAATAATCGAAGTATAAACGTTGCGAAAAATGATATATATATATATATATTTGACCTTCAGTTGCTTGTGTATCTCGTGACAAATTATAAAACGTTGTACTATTGACTTTGTATTGTCTTTAATTTTATAAAGGCAAAATCTTTGAACGTTCATGTTGTTTTTAGAAATTGAATTAAAATCTGAACTTTTTGAATCTATGTAAAATAATATTAAAACTAGCGGACGGTTCATTAATATATATAAATACATGCAATGCTTATCAGTTTGTTAATCCAGTAGGAAAATATTTCAATATCGGATTGCATAATGAACAACTTTAGATATTTCATTTTCTTAATTTTTACAACATGTTTTACATCAAATATTAATTGATTAACCCTTTAAGTACCAACGGGGCCTATAAGCCCCACTTTTTAGAATTTGACAAATTCTGAATAAATTACGAATGCGAAACAATATCGAAGTGCACTTGCCACTGTGGCATAGAGGACATATAGATGCTTGTATTCGCGCGGTATTTATCATTTTAATAACCCTTGAAGTACTAGCGTGCCGTAGGAGGATACGGGTATTAATCGAAAATGACTTCAAAAGTTCTTCGAAAAGTTTCGATGAAAATATTCACAACATACAAAATACATGTTAAAAATAAAGTCCTAGCAAAGTTTCATCCATTCGCTGAGCCATGGTACGAAAAGGGTTAATACTAAACAAACATGTTCAAGTAAAACTACTGTGAATAATAAATAATTAATCATTTATATAAAATATATAAAAATTTGAAATAACTAATTATAACAGATAATAGCAATAGCATTTTCTTGATATTCACAGAAAAATGATATAATATTAATATGAATTCAACGAAAGAAAGAAATTTGTTAGACAAGTTTCATGCGGATAATCGAATATGTAACGGTTTGTTTTTCATCTGCATAGTTTTATAATATTAGTCATGCTTGGGAAGTTATTTTAAGGATTTATTGTGGAGAAAATTAACTAAATCAGTTTATATATTCATTTTTTATGTCGTATGAGTTAATGGCTGCAAGTATTTGAAATATGACCTATTTTAATTTTTTCACTATTAACAAGATCTATAGAATTTTATAAAATAAAATAGATATGTATCGTCGAAGTATACTATCGTATTTCATCTGCACATTCAACGAAAAGTTAGTAATATGATTAATCGAAAAACTGAAAAAAGTACAAGTTGATTGTAATAAAATAATATTTGATGAAAGTAATAAAACACTCAACTATGCATTATTGTACTATTACAACAAGGATAAAATTTAAGTAATGACTCAACAATAATTACATTAAAATATATTGCTTATATGAATTGATAATTATGTTTTATTTCATTCTATAGTTTTAGATAAAATCAGTATGTCTATCGACGTAAAAGATTATATTTTTCTTTTTTTTTCTCGAGAAGCCACATTCAAAGAAATGAGATCATAAAAAAAAGGAGTTATAATCTCTATCATCATAAGTATACTATTATAAAAAATTGAAGAGAATTATACGACAATTTCAAATGAGTCGAAACTATGTACGAAAGCAAATATCTACTGGTCGAAGAAAATCAACAACATTACCTGTTTTCCTTCACGAACAAGAAGAAATTGAAAATGCTCGTCGTTTAAGTACTTGTGCTAGTCTTCAACGAAGATTATCAACTATTTCACAAATAGTTTTACCACATGGAGATGAATATCATCCACAACAACATGTACCACCTTCAGGTCCTGAAGCTCCACAATCAATTTTAGTAAGATCTACAGACGATGACAATAACGTATTCCCTTCACGTCGATTATCAACAATATCACAAAAATTTAATGCTCTTGATGAATCTTTTACTTCAAGTGAAGTACATAAACAAGAAAAATTAAATAAATTTCATCGAAATTTTTTATTTATTATTGAACCTATTCTAAGTGGTATATTCTTATTTCCAATACTTGTTTTATTTTGGGAATGTGGTTGGAATTTAATTTTAATACTTCTAAATCGTTTAAATGGATTTCCATCAAATTTACATTTAGATGAAATTACTCAAGAAGATTTTGAATCCTATACATTTCTTTCATTATTTATTCCATATTTAATAACAGAAATTATACTTTTATGTTATTATCTTGGTCAAGATTTTTTTCATGAATTTTTAAAAGAAAAACATTGGTTTATAAAAACAATTCTATTAAAATTTCATATATTTCTATTAGCATCACTTTATATTGTTCAATGGGAAATGTTATGGACTCTATGGGATCAATTTACGCCACATGAAACATATTTTGAAGTAACATTATCAATAGCAGCAATATTTGCATTAATTGTTTTTATTGGACATTTATCGGATTTAGTTTGTTCACCATTTCTTTTTAGTTATGATTCAATTGAATATTGTATTTATTTCGGTTGTCCACTTCTTACACGAAATGTAAACTATTTTCTTCTATTTTATTTAAAATAAATTTTTCTTTTTCTTTTTAAAGATGAAAATATGGAAAATAAATGTTATTAATTATATATTATATGAAATAATTATTTCGAATTTATCAATAATGATATGGAGAGGTTTTTATCATATTCTTGATGATCATTTTTATCCAGATAATTTAACATTATCAGCTGGTCTTTGTTTAATTATGGGTTATATACTTTATTTTCCATTGATGTATTTTCAAAACTATTTAGAAGAATTAAATTTAAAATTTGAATTTTGGACATTTGTTTCAATAAATTTTCCACAATTTTATCGAAATATTCGTCATTTATTAGCATTTTTTTCTTGTCTATTTACTTGGCGTGGTTTTTGGGTTTTATATGATACTTATATATATGTATATGATGATTATTATATAACATACCTAATATTTTATATTGTATCATTTATAGTATTATGTATTTTTCAAACAGCATCATCAACAAATGGTCCACTGAGTAATATGGAAGATGAAAATAATTTTTTTCCACTTTATCCACATTGTTATATATCGATTGTTCAAAGAAAATTATCTCGACTTCCATGTTTTCAATCAAAAGACGAAGAAAATACACACCTTTAAAAGAATTTCTTATTTGTATAGTCAATCAAACAAAGACAATAGACATTCTTTTCCATAAAAAACAATCAGATAAATTATCAATTAACTCAAAGGGTGTTTTCTTTCTACGAAGATAATAAATTCAAATATTCATGAACCAAAACAAGAAAATATATTTTGAATTATTTTAATCAATAAAATCTTAATAAAAAAAATTATAAGCTACTAAATCTTGAGGGTGTGGATATATGATTGATCTGATCAAGCACACCCACCAGTGGCGTACGCAGGGGGTGCGCCGAATGGGCCCGGGCCCACCCCTAGAATTTTGCCGATGAACTTGGTCTTACAGTAGTTTCTTTTTTTTTACAGCTGAGCTTTATAATAGAAGTTGATGAATAAATACTAACAACTTTAGTGAAAAATTAGATCAAAATTCTTTTCCAACAAGTTCCAGTTTCTATAGAAATGGGCCCACCCCTTAAAAAGTTTCTGCGTACGCCACTGACACCCACACCCACAACCCACCCCTAGTTATCAGTAATGAAATAGTTGAAGTATGATCTTTTTTATCTTGATTTAGTGAACCAGAAAAGAAAGTGCTCCATTGAAAATTGTTCAAACTAATGATCATATATTTTTTCTCGTGGATATTTCATTTGATAAATTAATTGATAAAAATTATTTTTATTTTATTTATTGTTTATCAAATTAATTATATATCATAATTTAAGAAAAACTGTTCCGATCATTGAATAAATACATTTGTAAAAGATACAACACCAACAAAAAGCACTAAAAAGAAAATAAACAATAAATATTTTTATTATAAGTTTTAGTTTGGTTTATTAACTTACTCATAAATGACAATGTAGTCTGTGTTTTTGGTATTCCATTTGTTACTATTGCTAGAATGAAATATGATTTCAATAAGAGAAAAAGATTCAAAATTTGTACTGACTTGGTAATGAACTGGATGATTCACCTCCAACTGTGAAATATGCACAACCAAGAAGACCATTGTTACAATCTAATTCAATTTTGAGTAATTTTCCAGCAAGATATGAGGCTACATAATATTAAGTATATATACATTTATTTCAATAATTATACTAACCCAAATAAGCATGATTTGATTGAATAGTACGTGCAAATAACTGATCATGTTTAGTAGCATATATAATATCTGTAATTGATGTGTTTTGTTCATTCGAGTCGATATATGTAGTTAGAAATCCCTCTTGACTCGGTTCATAGTAAGAAAATCCACGACTATTGCATCCTTGACCAGCAGCTAAATTTGATCCATTAGCAAAACGAATTGGATTATTTTTATTAAGTTGAACATCACCTGGACTATTAGGTTGAGGTGGAGGTAAGGTAAATGATGGATAAAATGGATCTGTAAATGCATAGATACATTCTGTTATATGATTACCTGAAATCAAAAGAATATATGATTTTATCATTGAATCTTATATGAAATAGGAATCGATTTACCTTCTATTGTTTCTGCATTTATTATTCGAAACATCAATAAAAATAACGTTAGTAGTATTCTTATAAAAATCATATTACTTTTCATGTAGAAAATCTTTACTTACACGTATAATAGAAAAATAAAAAAAAAATCTTTTATGAGATAAATAAAATAAAACATTCGTAATCTTTTATTTTTCGTTTCTATTCATGATAATAAAAGTAGTATAGATATATCTATATCAGCAAATAAAAATAAAGATTTACAGATTGTTATTACTCAAAGCAATTTGCTTTTAGTTTTTTATCTCTATGAAAACATGAAGAATAAAAATAGTAAATGTTAACATATCTTTGAAAAGTATTTAAAGAATTTTCATACTGAATAAATAATATTTTGTAAAATCTGTTTTGGTGCTGTGTGCAACTGGAGAACGGGTTTGCTGCGGACATTATCAATGAGTCATTGAAAGCGGTCTCATACATGATTTACTTCAAGTAAAAGAACTCGCAAAAGAGTAACTGTATTTTTTTATTAACGATTATTCTTTTTAAAAATATCTTCTGATTAATATGAATTAATACAATTATTAAATATAAAACAATATTTTTATTAGTAATATAAGATATGATTACAATCAAACAGTTATTTGCACACTAATCAATTATTGTTCATATGCAAACAGAATATCTTTATCATAGTTTTTGATTCCGATCAATCAGTTTTATTATTATATCTTCAAGTTTGTGGTTTATTTTATTTTGTGCGAGTTCTAAGGTGATAAGTGTCTATGTAAAAAAGTATTAATGAAGATCGAAAAAAGATTGAGAAAGTGAAAATCATCATATTATTTTGTAATGCATCAGTCAGATGTTGTGCTCCAATATCTCCTATTTGATTCTGTTCGAGAAATAGTTCAATAAGTGTCTATATGAAAAAAATGCAGATAAAGATATAACATACATGGAAAAAGAGTATGCAATACTGTATTAATTCTTAACGAATCAGCTAGATGTTGAGCTCCGATATTTTCAATTTGAGTCCCGTTGAGATTTAGTGAAATGAGTGCCTAGGAGAAAGACTACACATGAGATAGACAGAGAGTGTATGAAATTTACCATATTATATTGTAATGCAGTAGCCAAATATTGTATTCCAACATATCCAATTTCATTCTTTTCGAGATATAATTTGGTCAGTGTCTATGTAAAGAAGATGTAGATGAAGACGTAATCTACATGAAAAAAAGATTGAAGATTACTGTATTCTTTCGTGATGTATCAGCTAGATGTTTTGCTCCAACATCTCCTGTTTGAGTAAATCTAAGATTTAATGTGATGACTGTCTGTATAAAATATTACGGATGTCAATATGAGATAGTTGAAAAAAGATGAAGGCATACCGTGTTGTATCGTAATGCATCAGCTAGACATTGTGCTTTCACAGTTCCAATTTTATTGGATTGAAGGTTAACTAAGATGAGTGTCTATAATAGATTCTATCTCAATTTGTTAAATTCTAAATTCTTCTCTATAGTAGAATTTTAGACTTTATTTCATTAAAGGATAAATTAATTTAACAATTATTAAACTCTCCCATAAAAATCTTCCTTTGTTTTTTTCTTCTTATCTCAATATTACACGTGGGCTGATGAAGAAATAATATATGTAATTTCAATAAAACATTTATAAAAAGAAAAATAATTTAATAATTAATTTCTTCGCTCATATATTATTAGATTATAAATTATAAAAATAATCAAAGACATTTCACCTGATATCGATAATAACTATCAATAATGTTATTTAATCATTGACAAACATTTCTCATTGAACATAGAATAGTAAAATCATTTTGTTGATCAAGAATTCGATAAACAAGTTCTACTGGTATTGTAAGAAAAGACATTGGATCTAAAACTTCTTCAATTCTATTGTATGTTATTTCGAATGTTGTTGTTCTTTCTTTTTGATGATGTAATTACTTGTTGAAAGGTAAAATAAGATTTAAGATAAAATAGATTTTGAAAACAAAATGTCTCTACATAATTATCAGTACATATAATGCAAAAGAAAGAATCAAGGTCATATATTTATTGACTACAAAATAATACATGTATTGGAATTAATATTTTTAAATAGAGATTATATTTTAATTGGACTGTCTATGGCTGTTGACTTAGAATATATAATTACAGTTTGAGAGATTTTGTACTAGGATAATGATGAGATTGTTTGTAATCTTACCATTAAATGAAGTTTTCTTTTGCGTCGTACAAATGATAAAGTGGTTTTTTTCCTATTTTCTTATTAGACATGTTGTATTATAGGCATTATTTTCATTTTATAATGAATCTTGTTAATATTTTTTTTCCTTTAGATCAATTAATAACAATGTCATCACAATCTAATTCTACTATACCATTGGTATTAGTACAAAAACAATTATATAGATTTGGTGGACCTATTTTAATGATTTTCGGTACTGTGAGTTCTATACTCAGTTTAATAATTTTTCTTCAAAAGAATTTACGTAAAAATCCCTGTTCAATTTATTTAATAGCATTTAATATTGGTAATTTATTTCTAATTTATACATCATTATTTTCCCTTATATTAATAAATGGTTATAATATGGATTCTAGTTTATATAATTTAATTATTTGTCGTCTTCATTTTTATACAATGCTTATATTCGATGTTTTAAGTCCATCTTATTTAATATTAGCTTCTATTGATCGAATCTTAGTTACTTCACGATATGCTAAATTAAGATGGCAAAGTACTCATCGCCTTGCTTATATATGTATTATGATTGTAACATTATTTTGGTTGTTATTTCATAGTCATGCATTAGTTTTAACAAATATTATCGAACCATTACCAAATTTTTTTCGATGTTATTTTCAACCTGGAATCTATTTAGTATTTTTAGGCTATTATTCTTTGATCATTAAAGGAATTCTTATTCCTCTATTGATGATTATTTTCGGATTGTGGACTGTGAAAAATATTCGAAGTATTGGTCGTGTTGATCCTCGTCCTGTTTTAATAATTACTAGAAGAAAAACGATCGGTGGTTTATATCTAAAACATTCAAAAGATCGACAATTTATCCAAATTTTATTTATTGATATTATAGTATATATTATTTTTAGTTTAATGATATCAGCCGTTTTCATGTACCAACAGTTTGCTCAATATAAATCATACAATTTGATTTCTGTTCAAATTCTAGGCTTTTTAACATCTATAGCTACTTTTAGTTCTTATATTCCATTCTGTTTTGGATTCTATACCAATTTCATAATGTCCAAGCAGTTTCGTCATGAAGTTAAACATTATATTCTGTGTCAATAGAATGTGTGTGTGTGTGTGTATGAATGTGAATTATAAATTAGTATTTAACTTGTCTTAAAATGGTTAATTGTTATTTGTTGTTTCAATGTTGTGTTTAAAAATACTTTTATATCATTCAATATTGTTAATAAAAACTATTGAAAAAAAGAATTTGTTTATATTTTTTAATATAAAGAACGACTTAGACTTGCTATAGAGACGTAAAATTTTAAATTTGTTAGTTTAGCAATGAGAGTACTAGTTTGACTCTTACAAATGCTCTCAACTTCATTAACAATTAGAGAACAAAAGAAATAAAATGTTAATTGAATAATTTAATCAAAAATCTTTTTTCTTATAAATGATCAGAAGTAAAAATAATTGAATAATTATCAATAGTTGTTAGAAATAATAGTTCAGCTTTTTGATAAATTTGTTCAACTGTACGTAATAAAGCTTTTTGTAATGGAATAAAACTTTGTTCGTCATTCTTTAATAAATGTATTAATTAATTCATTATCTAAATGTGAAAACTCTGGTTTAAATTATCTTTCATACAATTAGCGTGTGATGATTGTGGAACTTTTTCAGTATATATTTATTATGGTGGTGAATTTTTCATAAAATATAAAAATTGATTAGCTAATTCTTGTATGTGTTCACATACAGCTTTTACTCTTGAGAAAGAAAAATAAACATAGTTTTTCAACAAAAAAAACTGTATATATATTTTCAGTTTGACGATACATAACCATATTTTGTAATACCACAAAGATAATAATTCATAATTTTCAGTCTTTTGCGTGTGTTGAGCAAATCTGAAAAAAAACATTTTATTTTTATCTGTAATCTAACCGATATCATTAGTGCAAACTAACCAATTTTCATTTGTAAATCAAAACGACCACGGCGAAGTAATGCTGGTTCAATCATATCACCCAGGTCGAACAATCCGGCACGGACACGGCCGGTTCCATGGTATTCCGGAGATTTCATGGAAGCAGTATTCCCGTTGAACGGATCCGGTGACCGAATTTATCTAATTCAGGCCGAAACCGACAGGAACATGTCAAAGCCAGCAGCCGAATGCGGTTACCTCACGTTTCCGTCGGATTCCTGGCATTTTCCGGGCGGGTTGCGCCCGGAAATTCATGGAATCCAGCTTCAGGAACCATCGTCTTGGGCTTCTTCAAAGAGCTCTCGAACTGCTTGCTCTGATTCGCCAATCAATGAGTTTATTAATTCTGGACCATTAATTACTTTTGGTTCAAGACCAAAATACTCGCACAATGCACTATAAAATAAATTTAGAAATATTGACTAGATAAAAGCTAATTTAGAAAACATACAGTATAGTGCTTGTTTCGCCTGTACCAAGCGGTCCATGTAAAATAACACCACGAACACATTGCATTCCTATAAAAAAAAATTGGAAATGATGTGATTATCAAATAGATGAAATTTACCTATTTTTCTCTACACAAGTCGGCAGAAAATTTTCGTGGTCTAAAAACTTTTCTTACGATTTCTTCAATTGCCGGTGTGCAACCAGCAAGTTTTAATTTTGTGTAATCAATTTGCGCCTTCTTGTTTATCACTGATGATTCGATACCTTTCACACGATATTTATGATTTAAATGAAGACGACGCAGCTTGCTCTATTAAAGAAAACAAAAAAAAATTAGATTGAAAAATAGATTAAGATTGTTTGTGTTAATTTAAAAGTGAGAAAAGAGAATGTGATATGATATTACTTATATAACTGAAATATATATACGGAGAAGAATGAATGAACATGGTGGACGTCCATATAGGCTGATAATAATAGCAAAGGAGAATAGAACAATGGACATAGATGCTCATTGTCAGCTAGTCATATATGTATATGTATATGTATATATTTTTCTTTTCGTTCTGTAACCAATCAGATTAAAGTTTCTGAACTAAAAGTTTGTCTATTATAATATAGATAAGTACAGAATTTTTATTATAACTTATCAGAAAAATAATGACTATCAAGAAGTAAACAAAAATAAACAAGTTTTTAATAAATCATAACAAATAATAGATATACAGTGAACAACATGAAGATTTTATTGACGAGAGTTCATAGTATTCATAATATTGTTGAAAACATTTAAAAATTCTCACTCATTGTCAACATTTTCTTCTTGTAATCGTGTTTGTTTTTCGAGTAGATTTGCTACTTGTACTTCAAATCCAGATGCACTTTCACTTGCGCTTTCAATTTTATTTAGCAGCTGATCCATCAGATCAATTTAATTGATACGAAATTTAAAATGGATTGCTTTTTCTTGATTATTATCACTAACACAAACACCATATAAGCGACGTTCTCTTGCTAGTGATGTTGTACGAAATATTTTATCTTCAGGAATACTATATAAATCGTTAATATTTATATCTTGTAAGATATATTTTATAATCTATACGCTTAACTGCATATCAATCATTATTGCATGAAAGAATTTTATCACGATAATAATCTTTATTATGATAAACAATACATGACATATTGAGGAAGCCAGGTCAAACAATCCGGCACGGAAATGGCCTCTTTCGTGGCATTCCGGAAATTCATGGAATCCTGCTTCAGAAACCATCGTCCTGGGATGTTGGATCATTGTTTTTTTCTTTTATAAGTTCGAACCATTGAGAATATATTACAACTTACAATAAATAAGAATGTGTGTTTCGAGTTTGTTGCATATGACCCTCGTTATATATATATATTAGTTAATCTCTATTTTCTTTGTATATTCTTTTCTTTCTTTTCTGTATATATATATATATCCTTTATCAGCTGTTCTTTGTTCTCTTTCTTATGTTCATGACCGATTTTATTTTAATCTATAACTCATTAATCGAGAAGAAAATTCTCGACTTCTTCCCTGGATATATTTTCTTTATTCATCCCTTCTATAATTACCCACCATTTCTGTGAATAAAACAGTCTGTTGTACAAGTGATCATCTGATTATAGTATTATATCAAGGACTAATGCAAATTTGATTTTGACAAATATATTTACTGTTGTGTTGCTTCAAATCTTTTGTTTAGACATATATTTTCTAATTCATTTCGATAAATGAACCAATGAAAAATCTTGAAATATCATTGCAATGATAAAGGACTAAGACATTCACGATGAATTTCATTTTTCTATGAGGTAATCAACTGATAAATTTCGAACTAAGTTAAGAGAAAAGTATTGATCAATAAGTACAATCTCATGTTTACTTATTAATTTTATTATTACTTATTCTTGTAATGTGGAGTTTCATTTAGGATTGTTCAGCTTTGGACTAGCTACAACTTTTCTAGCAGAAATTTTTTAATCCGATGTTCTGTTTCGTTTAAAAGTGATTAATAGTAAGAAGTCAAATATTACTATCATTTTATAGTAGCGTTCAGAATAGCCCCACTCACTATAGCCAATGTTCATAACAGCCTCGGACGGGACTATCATGAACAAATGAACGGTGCTTCTAGTAAAACAGGTGCTTAACTTGTTCCCAAAGATATTTTTCAAAGATTTTTAGACAGGTGTGTAGAGAATACTTCAGGCTACATCTCAACATTTTTTTGTTTTTAAAAATGTTAAAAAATAAAAAAGTTATTATACTTTAAAGTCAAAAAAAAAATCTGTTCATAATTCTCCCTGTTTACTCTAATGATTTAGGTCGACGTTTAACATTGACTATTTCATGTGCTTCTTTCCAGTCTTCATATTGTATTACAAAATCAATCTATAAAAAAAGTAAAATAAAGAGAAAAGTATAAGAAATTCTTAGATCATGGTCTTTATGTTATGTTTAATATATATGGTTCAAGCACACATTTCAATGGTATTACTTCTAAAATATTCTCTATCTTATTCACGATATACTAAAAATCTTCCATGACCTGCTGAATTAAAAGTAAATGAATGATAAAGAAAATAAATATCTATAATTTTACATACACAATGCCCACCTTCATTCAGTTTTATTAATGCGTTTCGACATGCAATAATCAATTGTTGTTTCTTAGATTGTTCAATGTAACATGTATCGATATTAGCATTGATTGGTAATACAGAAATATCAGGAAAAAAATGAATGAACTTTTGATCGATTTAACACAAGGCTTTTTAACATATGTAGCTACTTTTAGTTCTTATATTCCATTCGTTTTTGGATTCTATACCAATTTCATAAAATTAAACATTATATTTTGTGTCAATAGAATGTGTGTGTATGAATGTGAATCATAAATTAGTATCTAACTTGTCTTAAAAATAGTTAATTGTTATTTATTATTTCAATGTTGTTTATATTTTATAATCTAAAGTATGACTTAATACATGGAAGAATCTTTGTATGGTAGTCATACATAGCAATGAACAATAGAAAGAAAATCATATAATCATTTCGAGAAATATTGTTAGTGACTGGTGGTATCTTTGGAATTTTTATTTTTGTTTACAGTTTTTTTATAGGAAGTAAGAACGTTCTCAACCATAGATCCGCTTAGACCAAGATAATTTGCAGGATCGCAGAGATGTTCAAGTTCAGTATTAGATAAAACTGCTGAGATATCTTTGTCTTCTTTGAGTAGATCAATCAACATACGATCCTCATCAAGTGCACGACGACAATAAGTATACACAAGATCATGTGCAGATTGACGACCTAATTTCGGACCAAGACTCATCATAACAGCCTCAGATACAATAAGACCCTTTGTTAGATTTAAATTGCGCATCATATTCTTTGGATGGACCTGTAGACCAGCCATCATTGATTTTGTTTGACTTAATGCACCAGCTGTAAGAATGAAAGCTTCTGGTAGAACAATCCATTCTAAAATAAAAGGAAAACAAGTTGAAATGTCTGTATAAGGGATCTTGAATAGATTCACATAGCCCTTCTTTTGCTTCTAATAGAAGATTCACTACAAAAACAAAATCTATGAATTTTACCTATTTCCCAAGGACCAGTAGCACGCTCATGGTCGCATAACATAGCATCCATAAGAGCAGCTGAATGTTGACGAACAGTAGCAGCGAGTGCATGAATATATACACAACTAATCGGATTAAACTTGTTTGGCATAGTAGAACTGGATCCACGATGAGGAACGTATGGCTCAGAGACTTCGTCAATCTCAGTTTGCATCATTAACTAAATCAAAATTATAAAATAATTATATGTATGTTTATATATTGAAAAGAAAGTTGATTCTTTTTCTTTTCTTACTTTAATATCCGTTGCGTTTTTGGATAAAGTGCCACATAGAATACCAAGAAATGCACCCACTTCAGCAAAACGATCGCGCTCCGTATGCCATGCAATCTCCGGTTGAGCTAGGCCTAATTCATGTGCTAATTCTTCCTGGCACTTCAATGCTATGTCAGCATTCAACGTAGCAAGAGTCCCAGCTGCACCTCCAAATTCCAAAGTTAGAACACGCTTTCGAATCTCTTCTATACGCTCCTTATGACGTTGAAAAGTGGCTAAGAGACGTGCCATCTTAAAGCCAAAACTAATTGGTACAGCTTGTTGTAAATTGCTACGACCAGCCACTAATAAAATCATGATTAATGATACATACAATAGAATATAATACAATATGAGAAAACGACTTACTAGGAGTTAATCGATGATCTTCAGCTAACTTGGCTACACTACTCATAATGTGATCCAGATCACCTTCGATGATATCAAGAGAATCGCGTATAGCCATAACAGTAGCACTGTCAGTGACATCTTGAGTAGTAGCACCCCAATGACACCATTCACCAAGACCATCACGACAAATAGAAACGATCTGTTGTACAACACCTAATACAGGATATCCAATTAATTCAGTCTTCTCTTTGAGCTTATCAAAATCAATGTTTTCAACCTTAGCTTTGGCGATAATCTCATCACAAGCTTCTTGAGGAATAATCTTGAGTTTAGCTTGAACTGTAGCTAGTGCAACTTCCCACTTCAAATAATATGCAGTGCGTGCCTCATCAGTCCAACGACCTAGTTGAGAAAAAGATAAAGATGGGTAGAAAAGTATTAAGTACTAATTATATCTGTACTTACTACGCATCGTAGCATTACCGAAAATATCTTTGAAAATATGAGAATCAACAATAGATGCCATCATGAGAAGGAAAGAGTATAGTATTATCTAAAAACAAATGTATTTTTGTAAACTCTTTGTGCTCTCCTAAGCTCATGAAAACCGCCAACAAACATTTCAGTAAACGATCTGTTTAGAACAACGCAAAGAGAATAACTAAATCATACTCTATGTGTAATATGTAATTTGAGAGTATGTAGATAGTGTAACGATAAACTCAACAAATAGCTATACGACCATGCCTAGTAATAATATTTTTTTTTGACTACTTCATACCATTATAGATAAGACAAGCTTCTACAAAAGAAAGAGAAAGAAAAATTCGAATAGGACAACAGAAGAAAAACAAAAATAAAAAGAGAAATGAACGAAGAATGATAAGATCGAAAGAATAGTATTAATAGATGCACTGCTGAATGTTCACACATAAAAATCAAAGTAGAGAACACATCAGTACGTTTATCATATAAACTTTATGTATGCAATTATATAGTACACAATAAATGGTTCGAATGCGATGTAATATATTTATGTGAACTACATCTAAACATTAACATAATGTTTTATTAAGAAAAATTATAATATCTTTATAGTATTGCTTAGTTTATTATTCTCTTTGTGTATATTTTAAAGAATAGATGCATAAGTAATTTAAATCATGTATAATGTATCAAGTTATATGATTTCAATAAAAATAGATGTCTCGCATTTAAATGAATAGAACCAGGAAACAACGTCAAACATCGACAGTTATGTATTATTAATGACATATTAATTAAATAAACGTAAATATTTATTCTTTGAAGAAAAATTGATGTAAAAAATGCACATCAATAAAAAAGTTGTTTTGAAAATAAAATTGAGAAAAAATAATAAATACAAGCAAGAAATATTTTAAGTTGGAATAGGATTAGCTAAATTATATACACGAGCTCCTTCAGAATAATCTTTACCTGGAACACGTTCTATAGCAGGAGGAAATTTCTCTCGTTTATCAGCATAATAAGCTTTACGAAAATCTCCATCAGATAAAGCATTGTAAGTTAAATAGTAAGCACGTCGAGGACGATTTGATACATTTTGTCCGGAGCGATGTGGTAACATTGAACCAAAAAATAATAGAGAACCAGCTTCAAGCTCTACAGGTTCCCATTTATTTTCTTTTTCCCATTTTTCAACTAACCATTTTTCCATAACACCATTTGGATGAGGTAGCATTCCAGATTTATGTTCTCCACGAACAACTTCAAGACATCCATTTTGTGTATCAGATTTATCAATAGCAATCATAACAGTTAGATGATGATCTTGATGAAAAGTAGTGTAAGCAGGTGCATCTTGATGAGCACCAAATCCTGCTCCTCCAGGTAATTTAAAATTAATTTTTTCTTTAAAAAGTATTGCCGGTGTCCCTAATAATTGTGAAATAGCATCGGTAATTTTTCCACGAAGTAATTCATTTAATTCAGGAAAATAATCTAAGAAATTTTCCGTACGACATAATAATTTTTTACCATCTTTAATCTCATAATATTGCATCCATTTGCCAGCTGTTTCAGGAAGTGCTAAAATTCCATCAGCATAATCAATTACTTTCTTTTTCTCAGTAGTTGATAACAAATCATTTAAGATAAGAAATCCATCATCATGAAACTGTTTAATTAAATTTTCATTGATAAGTTGATGTTTTTTCGAAACTGATGGTTGAATATAACTTGATTTTTGTTGTTGATTATGTGAAATAGTCCGAGATAATACTGTTTTAGAAATCGATGTGACAACACATGGAGATAATAAGCGTAGAGAAAACATTTTTATACTTCTAGTAGTTTTATCGTAGTTAAACTAACAAGTAATACGGTAACTATGTAAGTTTTATTTAATTTAATTCTGAAAATAGAAAAAAACGGTGAACATCATCGTATACTGTATTACTAAACATTATTTTTTAAATTAATAGAGCTATATCGGTGTGCGGGTGTGTATTCTTCTCATTTATTACTCACATCCTTAAATATTTAACAAATAAAATCGACTCTATCGATACTAATACAATAGATCACAGAAAAATTATTTAAATTGTATGCGAAAAAAAAAAATTTTTTACTTACTTAATCACTTGTTGAAGAATAAGAAAATTATGTCTATGATAAAAATACAAAAAAATAGGATCTTTGTTAGTTTTCTACATGAACTTAATTTAAATATTTCTTTGTAATAGTAGAAATACACTATCAGACTCTACTATATAAAAATATCATTTGAATAGTATTGAATAACAGAAAAGTTAGTATACTAATTACCGTTAACTATTTCTGTAGAAAGGTTAAAGTAAAAAAGTACAATAAACAATCGTTTTTATTTTTGCATTCTTTGTAGCAATTATTGATGCATAAATTTTACTTGTTCTTTTTTCTTTAATGAAACGAATGAGTCAGTAATCAGCTATAAGGATACGCCTATGAAGTATTTTTTAATCGTACACACAATAATCGTGACTCATAATTCAAGCATCACGAGGAGAGAAAAAAAGATATACCTGTGACTTGTCCGTGCGTTAATGCTGTATACTGAGATGCACAGGCGTAATAGTCCGCTAATTTATATTCCCATCTGATATTTTTTGAGTAGGTAGAAGAAAAATATAAGTTACTCATTTTTATACATAGTGAAATGTTTTCGTTTTATTATTGTAAGGTATTGACAACAAGAGAAAAAAAAAATTCTACGTCGATTCATGTGATAGACTAAAGTAAATAAAATAATTCAACGGATTTAAAATAGAATTGATTTTTTTTCTTCAAAGCAGCATCTTTAGAAAAAAGATAGAAAATCGAAAGTGAATTCATGTCAATAATTGAAGTATAAATCATAAATTTGTCTTTAAACATTAACAAATTATCGTTCTCTTAAAAGAAAAGTCAATCCTAAGACATGAAATAATGTACGAATTTATTCAAAAAAAATAGAATAGTATATAAAAAAATGAATTATTAGTTCTGCTAGCATTGAATTCCAATATTTCGTAGAGCATTAACTAGTTCGTTAAGAAACCCTGTTTTGTAAAGTATGACATTAGCACCAAGTTTTTTTACATGTTGAACTTCATCTTCTTGATCATCAATCAGTAATAATGCATCGGGATCTGTCTCACATTCTGCTGTTTTTAGAAGAGCTTGAGCAAATGCTTCATCTGTTTTAACAGCTTGCCAATCAGAACTCTGTACTTCTGCATCGAAATAATGTCGAAAATGATATTTATTTTCAAGATATTCTACTCGTTCAGGAATACCATCTGTATAAGATATAATACGATAATTATGTCCTTTAAGTCGCCGAAGTAAATCTAATATATCTTTATCCATTATATATTCATTGCACCATGTATCACATATAAGCTGTGAATCATAACCTTAAAAAATTAAATATTCTTTAATATTATATATTTTTCTGCTCGTCTTAATTTATCAAATAAGGAGAAATTACTTTCAGTAAAAATAAATGTATTTACATTATCGAAATTATCTGTAGTAGAATACTCGGTATTTTAACGATTATCTCAACTCTTATATTTACCTTTTGGTAATTGTTCTTGTGCCCATTTCCAAAAATCATTACTACAAATGTTGCCTCGTCTTAGATCCCATGATTCTGGACTAGTCATAAGTTTCCAAATAATATCGCCATCATATCCATGTTCTTTTTTCAGTTTATCTACTGCTCGCTGTTTTCCATCATGGAATAATACACCACCTATAAAGTATAGTTGAAGAGAAGATTAGTATACAAAGTATACCTCAATATTTCACTTACTTTACCATAGTCAAAGGCAATAACTCGAATTTTATGTTGTTGAGAATCCTCAGTATTTGTGTGGGACTTGATATGTGAAGTTAAATTCATACTATAATAATAAATTCAAAAAAAACTATTAAAGAGTAAAATGATACGTTTTTTTTTATAAAATAAACTAATGAAAAATGTGATGAATAAGATTTAATAGAAAAAGAAACAAGTAACGTGACGAGGGAAGTAAAGAAAAAAAAAGGGTGAAAAAAAATAGTTTGATAAGAACGAAAGAAAGTATAACGCGACAGCTTGTACTAGCAAAAAACTTCAAGCAATCCGAGAAACAACGATGTCTATTTCTTAAGGAAATAATTTCAGTCATTTCATTTAATAAAACTATCTTATGTAATTACCTTTACTCTTAAAAAATTCATCCAAATAAAAACGAGTGTGACTCATATCTTATTATATGACATTCATCGGAATTTTTTTTCACAAAATCTTGAAGTTTTGCATAAGAATAGATAAAGCTGTAGGTAAAAAAAAGCATTTTTACGAAATCTCTATTGATCTCTATACAAATCAACGGCTAAACTTTTCATCATTCAATATTTTATGTTATATTAGTCTGCCAATTCACCTTTTTGTTTTCATCGATCATCAATCGAAATATTATTATTGTTTATTTTTCTACTTCAATGATTTTGTACTTTTTTCCTGAATAGAAAATTATTATCGACATGTACCGACTGATGCATATATTCTTACGACGAAATAATATCGAAACTCAAAAGAATGTATTGCAACAAGACTTTTGATATATTTATAGTTCTGTTCTCTCGTTCTGTATATATGATATTGAGTAATATGTTTTGAAAAAAAATAACGTAAGAGTACGATCAATATAATTTTAATTAAATTAATAATTATTCAAGCACATGTTTAAAAAAATAGCTGTTTTAAAAAAAGAAAAAGAAGTTGTTTGTTTCATAAATTATGTTGATAGAAGCTGTAGAACAATATTTTCAATTTACTCATTGTTATAACTCAATTATTTACAACAAAAATTTCATCCTTTTTTCCATTCAACAGAAAATTCATTTCTACTAATAAAGCGCTATTTGGAGTAATTTGTACACTGAGTTTATATTATATACATTGACATAAATAAATTAAATTTAATATGATATATAATCTTTAATTATAATTCCGCCAATATCTAACATAAGAATAGCTCTCGCGATATTCTAATAAAATAAATAATAATGCAAATTATTACAATATATTTGATGGAGTTGTTAGTTGAAGTGTTAATAAGAAGAGTATCGAAGAAATATCGGTAAATAAAAAAAACTATTTCATGTTAACTGATTGATCGGTAATCTTTTAACTTTAATCAATAGTGCGTCACTACACGCAGATTATCTCAATGAAAAAAAGAAAATTGATTTTTTTTATAATACAATTTTATTTTTTCTACTGCTGTAACTTAGAATACATCACTTCTATTAATACTACTTTTCAAATAGTTTTTTTTTATAAGAATTACGATACGCAATCAATATAAAGATTATGTGTCAGGCAGAATTAAGGTTTAGGCAAAGTTAAACTTCATTTTAAAATGATTCTATGATCATATGATTTTAAAATTTTCAAAAAATAATTCAATTGTTATTATTATTTTAAATTTTTCAAAGTTATAAAGTTCTTAAGTTGTATTCAATAAAAAATGAATATAGTTTTAGGAAAATGTAGAATGCGGAAGATGTTTAAAATAAAATATAACGAAAACTGTTTTAAAGAAGATCATAAATTTGTTTTCATCAGTGAGGTGAGTAGAATGATTATTTTTATTTCATTGAGTAAGTTTTATCATTTCCACTCAATAAAATATTTTAAAATAAGTTTTTCTTAATCAATTGATACGTTATTTATCTTATCAATTGTTACTAATTTGCTCGACCAAAAAAAAAAAATTCAAATTTTCGCGCGGAAAGAAAAGCAAATTTTGCCTGGGACAATTACATTAAAATATATTTATCATAAATTCATTTCATTTTGAATTTAATTCAATGTCAAAATAAATTCATCGAGAGATTTATTACTAAGTCTTTGATTATGCATTTTATTCGTATTTGATGAATAGAAATTTTCATGGGTGAAACTATTCATATAATTGCAATACATCAATCTCAGTTTATGAATAATAAACCATGAAATCAATATATTAGACCTCACACGGATACTTATTACTTTCGAGATTGATTTTCTTTGCCGATTATTTAATATTTCTGCCCAAGAAATTCCAAACAAAATTTGATCTATTCATTTTTCTCCCAATAGATATTGAATATAAAAATGATAATTGTAATGTATTTCACTAGTGAATATAAATCCAATCAAATGAATATAAATACAACAAGACTTCTCTGATTCGATCTTGTTTATATCAGAATGATGATATTCTAAAAAAATGAAATCTTTCTTTTTTTTCCTAACCCATGTAAATATTTTTTGAATAAAAACGCGTGTCAACTGCGTTCAAATCGCGTCTGAATTGCAGTAATAGGAACGCGTCTATACGCAGCGTGGATGAAACAATCCTTGCGTTTATACGCGATTAAGGAGAAAATGCGTTTAGATGCGGTTAGAAATAAAACGCGTCCAAACGCATCAATTGTTTCACTGACGACGCAGTTCGAATTCGAAACGATGCTAGACGCAGTTCAAATATAAACTGTGATAATAAATAGAACTGCGTCTAGACGCGTTCGGCTGGATTTTAAAATTGAAAAAGAACATCACAATCCGTCTCAGGTTTGATCTGAGTCGCCATCAATATCCCCTAACGATGGTCTTTACCTCATTATAGGCCAGCGGAGTGTTATTGCATTTTTTTTTTGATTTTTCTAGAATGATATAAGTGAGAATAGAACAAGTGAACAAGCGAGAATAGAACAAGCGAACAAGCGATTAACAAGCAAGCATACATACCGTTCAGTCACATGTGACGACAATCGTTGTCATATGAATGATGAACTGTATGTGAATCTCAACTTCATATATATATGAATGCATGTATTATTTCAATAGTCTTGACTTAAATATTTATTTTAAGTATTAATATTTCTATTTTCGTACACAAAATTAGCTTGAATGAAAAACAACCTGATATACAATTTTTTCTCAAATTTTTAAAATTTTGTTTTGTTCAAACCATTTTCGTTGTATTCTTTTTCTATAAAGCAAATTTTTATACAACTCTAAATGGCGCCAATATATCAAAATTTATTATTTGAATATCATATTTTATGAAATAATATACTTCTTTTTTTTCTATTTTCTTTTTGTCATCTAATGTAAATATCAGGAACAATTTTTCTATATTCTTAAAATTGAAATCCATCACTTAAATTAGATATTTAGGGATTATTTCGACAAAGTTTAATCAAAATCGAAGAATAATATATGAAAAGATTGATATTTATTTATTCATAATAATTCATGATAGGAACATTCAATATTGTTTATAGATTCGCTATTTGAAAACAATTGTTAGAATTTTACGTTTTTTGCCAGATACAGAATAATAAATATTCGAAATTTTGATACGCACAGTATTTCTGTTTATTCCACCAAAATCTATTTTGATAGATATATCTGTACGCTTATAAAGAAGGGTATTTTGTAATTTTGTGAAACTTTAGATGCTATCGAATATAATTAATAGTCTTCTATAAATATTTTTGTCTTAAAGCTAACAGAAACATGTGTATTTTTTTGATATTTTTAATTCTTTTTTTTTGTTTGTCCGTATTTGAACAAAGATATTCATATTTGAATGATGATTTTGATCAAAGTATATTCTAATATAATTATTATAATAAAGAAGAAGTGTGTAGTTTGCTTCAGAATAACTATAAATCTAGTCTATTTATGTTAGTTGCTAATAAAATAACTTTTACATTCGATACATTCACATACATAAAGCTTTTAGACAAGCTAGTTCGTATCTTCATAGGAGTTTTTGTCTTACGTGCATGTAGTACTCAATATTTAAACTAATAATTTCTTTTAGTTCTTTCTAAATTCAACTATATAAAAAATCAGATTGTATGACTTTTTATATGTTTATGATATCTACGCTTGCTAAAACTGTAGAATAAACTTTTCTTATTATTCGCATTGCTGTAGGGATATAATTTAATGCGAAATCACGTTGAGATGCGTTTGAATAAGTCTCATTGATCGCGTACAAACGCACTTTAACTAACGATCGCGTTCAACCGCGTTCGAAAAATGCATACAATTGCGTCGAGGTGCGCTTCTATACAAGATCGCGTTCAGATGCGTTTGGATATTTTGTATAGCTGCGTATAGACGCGTTCAAGTATGCGATTGCGTGTAAACGCATTTCAACAGACTGTATCAACCGCTTGTAAACGCGATTTTGTTGACCCTCGCGTTCGGACGCATTGAAAACTTCTTTGAGCTGCGTCTAAAAGCGATGATATACACGATCGCGTCTAGACGCAAATTCAGATTATTTTCTTTTTGCGTTTGTATGCGTTTGTTCATACATACGCGTCTAAACGCAGGAAAATTCAGTTTTAACCGCGTCTCACTGCGTTTTTCAATAAGAAACGCGATTATACGCGTCTATTCTGCGTTTCATGTTTACATGGGAATTAATGAGTGATTCGAAATCAATGATTAAACATGATTTATTACACTGATTTAATCATCAATATTTTTACGAACAGCGATTAAACATGATTTTATACCGATTGTTTTTTTCGAAATCATCGCGATTTTCACAACATAGATAAGTAAAGATAAAAATGTTACATGTATCTGAGATTATATAAAAAAATCGATAATTTTATGGAATTTTTGTATTAGAAGAATATGATAAAAAAACTATTTTTTATTTTATTGAATAATGAAGTAAAAGACTTTGATACTGTATGATATAAATATAGATAAGGTTTCACTTTTTGCATAGTCTCATCAATCTTCATATTGTAATATAATAGAGCTGATTAAAGTATCTTTCCTCTTTTCTCTTCTTATATTGATTTTGAATAATGTTCGCTACGCGTGCTACGAAAAAAAGAATGTCCTCGATGTGTTCTTCTGTTTGATGTGAATCAAACATAGGTAATCTATGCATCAATGATCGTTGCGATAATGAAAAAATAAAAAACGTGCACGTTTTACATCTGTTTATAGTCATAGGTAGTGTATTAATCCGTTCGTCTTCGACTCCGAATTTATTTAATCATCCATTTATTGATAGATATAATTATACTATCGGAATTTGATCTATACTGTCTCAATGATTTTATTGTGTTATAGCTTGTTGACTGGATGAATAACATATTTTTTATATTTTCATTGTTACAAATTGATAACGACATTAGTAAATCGTGAGCAGATTAGGAAGAAAAATAAGGTATCTCTTCACTTTTCTTCACAAATTTCGATCGATTTTTGTAGTACAATTGATGATGTCTTCGTCTTCAAGATCATTCTCACTATCTATACAAAATCAAGATTTCAAATGTAAAACTTGCTAGCATTAGTTATACAGTATAAACATACCAATCAATGTTTTAGTTTGTAAATTGCTAACTACTGTTGATGTATATTGATGATCGAGGATCTTAATCGTAAAATGCTATAGTAACTATAGTAGAAAAGCAAAAAACAAGTTGTATGAGTTGAGTTGTAGTTTATATTAATATTTTCATAGATTTTGATTTTTAAACTATGTATGTTATAATTCATGTAATAGGAGTGATAATATTCAAGTTATTATTGTTAGTTTATTAGTCACATATGATTTGAGTTGCAGCTGTCCACATAAAATCAGCTAGTTTCTAAGTTCATAAATCTTGAATTAAACATTATTTTAATTTTTCAACAACTATCGAAGAATTATTCTTATATTTTCTATGATAAATATAACATGATATTTATATTGGATCATTTTATTAACACAATTTAATTGAAACAAAAATCAAGTGGTTTTCACTTAATCATACTCAGTCGTAAAAACGAACTATTGATCAAATCATTTAATATTTAGTGGTAAGTTTAAGTTTTTCTGTTAAATATTTTTTTCGACAAGCAAATTCTTATAAGAGATTTTACTGAATGATGAACTATCATTATTCGAAGTAGAAAAGAAAAAACTCTTGTATAAAGACTTTAGTCTTAATTGAATTTCTCTAATTTATCAATTATCATATTATTTTTAATCACCAATTTATGAAAACTGATAGTTCGACCTTTTTATCCACAATGATACTGTAAAAGGTTCTATAAGTTCTGAAAAAATATGATTATATTGATAAAAAAAAAGTTATATTTGCTCTTGCAATACTTTACTCATGTAAAAGAAAAATGGTTAAAAATTAGATTATAATCGATTTTTAAACAGAAAACCTGCAGTCTCCCATGATAATATGAAGTAACCACTGCGCTAGCATTCTACAAGTAATTGAAAGTTGGAACTACTATGTATATATTGTTTCAAATTAGGATGGCATAATTATATCTTAATTCCGTCATACGATAAATACCAGATTACAACTAACTATTTATAGTTAAAGAAACGTTTACATGTATTCTTGTGGTGTAACATCATTCATACGAAATTATATCTGGACTTTACTT
>CAJNOI010000175.1:37069-76258 GCA_905250115.1 Adineta steineri
CAGTAATTGGAGCATCTCTGCAAATAAAAAACATATATTCATCTACAAATATTATTTTGTTATTATGATACTTACTCTCCTTCACTTTTTTTATATTGTTCAATGCCAGTTTTAATTGAACGTAAATCAGCTAAATCAATTGGATAACCACTTACAAGTTTAGCATCTCGTGCTACTTTTTTTACATCACTGATCGTTTGTTGCAAGTTGCTAGGTCGTGCGAACAGTACTACTTTAGCACCAAGCTTTGACAATTCAAGAGCTGTTTGTTTTCCAATTCCACCAGCTGATCCAGTGACTAAATAAGTCTTTCCACTAAGATCCTTTGTCTTAAGAGCATCATATTGACCACCACGAGCAATCCATCGTACTAGGCAGCAAACACCAACAAAATAAATTCCAAGAAAAAGATATGATGAACGAAGAAACACCCAAATAAAATGAGGAACTAAAGGTGCAGAAAATGCTGATAAAGGAAGAATAATAATTGAAACAAAAAGAGTGAGTAAAGCTTTTGTTTCTGGTTGACCAAGAAAATATAATACTAAATTAACCATATCTTTGATTTTATTTCACAAATGTAGTCTTGCTCAAGGAATATTCGTTTAAATATAAAATAATATTTTTTGCATCATCATCATCACGTATACGTTCTTTGCGTTACAAAAGTGCACAAGATACATGTTATTTTGTATAATGTAAAATTACCAACATTGGTAAACACAGGAAAGACAAAAATATACATGATCCAATAAATCATTAGAAAAAAGCGACATCTTTACATGTTTAAGCAAGTAAATGGAGTGGTTCTACAATTAGAATTATAGTCTCACACATATATATAGATAGCTCTCTGTTGAAATTAAATCTAACTCTAAAATGAGTGCATATTTATTGGTCGCGATAACTTACATTCAGACGCTACATACATTTTTATATGTAACTTACCCTTGTTGTTCTGAGTCAATCAAATTTTATTCCACATTTTACCTTATAGTATTTTGTCGTGTAATAAAGAGCAAAACATGTGTTTGGCATGCATACATTAGAAATGTATATTCATCTTTATATTTCTATATTCAATCTAATAAATTACAATAAATATTGAAAAAAATGCTAAAATAAGGTGTTAAAATTCGGTTCTCAGATGCGAAGATTTAGTATATTAGTTGAGATCAAAAGTTCTATATACTACAGAATTCAATAGATTTCAGTTACACTTTATTTTTATAACTTTGTAAATTTAATAAAAAATCGTGTATCAGAAATTGAAATATTTAAAGAGCGTAATTACGTGAAATTATTTACAAAAAATCGTAGTTCAAGTCAACGATTAATCTTATGAAATGTCTTTACACATTAACATTAACAATAATCTATAGTACTTCACAGCAGTTAATTTTTCCACTGAATTTTTATGCAATTATCTTTATCGTCTTTTACGAACAGGTGAAGTAAAACGAAACATTGACATAGCACAGCCAAAGTCATCATTGTTCAAAAGATATAATACGTTTTCTTTCCCATAAGTTTGACATAAATACAAGTCAAAGGAGAAGGTATTTACTTATTTTACAACATCAAAACATCAAATCAAACGCAACGATACTCTGCACATCATTGTGAGAATATTATTAATTGTCATCAATCGATATTTAAATGTGTCAAATATATCCCTTTATATATATTGAAAACTCATAAGGCTCATCACAAATAACAAAATATTTCATTTAATCAAAGAGTGATTTTAAGAAACTTTCCTTAACATTTGATTTTATTGGATGTGAGTATCTATCTTCTCATACCCACATGATTGGGAGTCGATGATGACTAATGAAAATCATTCTAATGTGGTTTATGAAAAAGTAAAACCACCATATTATGTTTAATCAAGCTTATCGAAAGAAGAACGCAAACATAAACATAATCATTCACGTACCGTCAAACAAAGATCACGATATTATCGAACTGAAATAGTTTGTCGAAATGTCGACAGAAGATTCGTCATAGAACGAATCAAAACAATATCACGACAATATGATATCTCATTCTCAGCAGTCAATACATTCAAATCTAGGTCAAACAAGGTATCTCTTTACATTGGTGTTAAACAACCAGACAGACAACATCATATCATCGAACATAACAATATCGATGCATATCGTTGTACTAACTGCTCAGCTCTTTCTGAAGCTAGTAAACGTCTAACAATTAATTATTTACCACCAATGCTGATTATTAATTTGAAAAGAAGTACTGTACTCGGTTCTTCAATAAGATAGCATACACAAAAAGTGAATTATAATGATTTACTGAATACGTATCCATATATAACTTATAAAGTACTCGACTGTAACAAAGAGAACGAAAATAATATGGAATCAGATGATTATACTTATCAATTATACGCAATTATTAACCACATTAGTGATAACAATGAAAATGGACATTACGATGCTTATATTTGAACATCAAAATATAATTGGTCTCTTAGTAATGATACACACTATCAATAAATATCAGTACAAGAAGTATTTAATAACTAAGTTGCTTCTATTATTTTTATGGCAAAGCATCTCATGGACTCATAAATATTAAGCGCAAATTTTAACGAAAATCATTACAATGGTCTCCAATAGATAACTATGCCGTGTCTACTTCTACTATTTCAATTTCATCGGTATGTACAACATTGTTGTAACATAATGTATGTAACCTGTATTTTATTCTAAATAGATTACAATGAATGTACCATCTATCACCGGTAATCCGATCAATTATATTGTTAAACAAGTTTTAATTAGTAAGTACAACGACAGATACAGAAAAAGACATCATCAAAAAAGAATAATCCGATGATACCTTATTTATTAGATATACGTATGTGTAAAAGTATTCTCTTTTAGATAAATGTCAATTAAATAGCAACTCAACATCAAAAACCATCGACACAAATATTAATGATCAATTAAGTGTTGGGGCTGATATCGAAATACTATCAGGATTTATTGAAAGTAGTATTACGATTGATAATAAATCCTTTACTGATATATCTGATTCGCTCTATTCACAAAAAGGTAAGCAAAATCAGCTAAATTAAGTGAATTATATTTACATACAGTATGCAGTTCGAAGAATTGATTGAAAAATCTGATTTAAATTAAACAATCACTTATTAATCTTATAAACTTGATCACGAACTGATTTTAATGCTTGATAATTCATAATTTGATTCAGTATTGTTGGTTATATTTTCTTTTTATACGTATAGATATTAACCATACTGTAGCTTCAGTGGCAACCGGTGCACCATTAGAAGAAGTCTTTAAATGCAGATTACCTGAACAATATCATTTTAAGTTAGCATCAACACAACTTATTAGTATGTTTAATTGTCGAAAAAAATTGAAAAGAAACAATATTATAATAAAATTGAACAGTCAAGATTAGTATGAGAACCATTAATTACATCATTACAACATAAATATTCGAACAACTGATTAAAATCCATTTCGATTGCTAAAAACAGTGGTATATACTGTATAGAGTGAATGTGGGTGTGATGGTGTTTCTAATCTCCTATACCTATCACCCACGCCCACACCCTCAAGATGATTACTATGTTCACACATATCTTGTGGCAACAATCCTTCAATTGTTCGTCTATGGTTTTTCTTTGTTTTTTCCGTGAACACATGGCTTGATGTTTGTAATGGTATCGACTCCAGCACTATTTCGATGAATTTGAAGAACTATTCCAAAGCAGTTTCTTCGGGATACGTTGACATCTTTTTTTCGATGCCTAAGTGTTCTCCTGAGATTCAACCCATTGTATTACATAAATGCGAACCTACAATAATCGAAATAATTTGTTTTTTAATTTCGTTTCAAATAAAACAAACCTTGATGTGCGCTTTCATATGCGGAGAGCAATGGAAGAGTTTCTCCTTTTTCTTGGTCTCTACCCAAAACTTGACATAGTGTGCTGATATAGATGATTACTATGATCGTTGTGGTCTAACTTGTATTTTCAGATATATTTTTTGGAGGCTTATTAATATATTCTTAGTTAATTTTACATCGCAACCATCTTATAAAAAAATTCCCTATAATAAAAGAAATAAACAAGATTACATAAAAGCGTAAGAAATTTTCTCACCATCGTGATGTGTAATACTTTTTAACGATTTTAATTGATCTATAGTAAGTTCTGATGGGTAAATGATGATGATTAATTAAGCGACGAAATTGGGATCTCTCAATTGTTTCATCTGCCCGAACTCTTGCTTTATGTGACAATAAATAATTAAGAAAAGCTTGAGTACGAGGTAAATCTTGTTCTTTTTGTGACGACAATAATCTTTTAAGTGATATTGGTGGCATGATAAATAGATTGTAATGAATGATGTGTTCCAGTGAGAAAGCTCGCTGATTTATAGAACGGATAAGCGCGATAAGAACTACGGTTGAATTGGTCGTTCTTTCAATTAGGGGAACATAATGATATTAATTATGGAAAGAAAAACAATACCTGACGTCATTTTTGAAAAAGACATTGATTAACAGCCATTTCAAAGTAGCGGTCAGCCGTCGATGAAGAACATCTTATACTTTGAAAAGAGACGAATAAACAACGCTTGCGAAATTGAATTCTGTTTGAAGTGCAGCAAACAATTACTCTCACCCTATTCCGTCAAACGTCCATCCCCACTCATACCGTGAACAAGCTCCGGTTACATCGAGTCAACCGCGAGAAAATCTCGTTCGATAGTACGTATTTGATAGGAATAACTTTTTTTTCATATTAAATATGTATTTCTATTTTTTAGCAATTACCATGAAGATAATGAAGGTTTGATCAATCGACAAATCAATACGAAATTATATGCTAGTTATGTTTGCACGACTATGGTGTATCATTTCGATCGTTGTGTTGGTGCTTTAGAGGGTGAAAAGAAATAAATAACTCTGTTTTTCTTCTTCTTTTCTAATCGTGTTGGTTCTGATCTTGGTGAATATATATCCGATAAAGAAGAACTACACGATTCATTATTTAACAAATGCAAAAGTATGAGAACCCTTTTTTCTGCATGTTTACGTAATTTTTAAATTAAGAATAACCTTTTATCAGGTCACATTTGTAACAGTCAGTTTGATTAATTTTATCCATTCATTCTTCTTCATATGATTTTTTTAAATGCTATGTTCACATAAAAGTAAATCGATACTTTGACACAAAAATAAATACATTCTTATCCTTACCTACACCTGCACACTGTAGCACAATCGTATTTTATAAAGCGATATGCGGAGAAAAGAAAAAAAAAGATTAAGAATGACGTATGTTCTCAAACTTAAAGTGCTCTATCGATATGATTAACGTTTATTATTATACTTAACAATCTTAATCAAATATAACTAAAAAACAGTTTTTGATTTCAAGAAAAATGACGTCTGAATAATGAGACTAGGAAAAGAAATTTTGTATTTTTTATCAATCAGTTTGATCGATATCGTTTAGAAAATTTCGATTACATAATTTACTCAATAATTGCCAGGCATCTTCAAAATTATCAGGCTTCAATATGGATGGAACAAAGTTAAAATCAGCATACATATTGATTGCTCTCCAACTTGTTGTTTGTGAATCAAGATAACATACGTTTGAATATTCAGCAATCTTATGTAAAACATACGATACTAATGGTTTTGCCAATTTTTTTCCTTGATATTCTGGAATAATAGATACCCACCAAAGACTACCTTCTTCTTTCCCATTAATTTGATCTATACCAGCTGTAGCTGTACCAATATATTTTCCATCAGGATTAACAAGAAAATACAGACGTTTCGAAATTAAATCATTCTTCTTATATTCTCCAAAATATTTCTCAAACATCTCCATACCTTGTTCTTTTGTTTTGAATTCTCCTGCCGCTTTGCATATGTCGATCCACTTTTCATCATCATTTGAATCTTTTTTATATAGTTGAAATGAATATCCAGGTGGTAAAGGATAAGATGGTATCGAATCCATATTCGGTCGAAACATTTTCATGCTAAAATATTTGATTTCATCAGTTGATTTATGTAGATAGTTGTCCGCCATGATTTTGATGATAAAGACTCGTTAAAGAACCGTAAATGAAATTATTATATATGCTGACGTGTAGTATGAGTACTGAATCGTATGTGTCACATGGAAGAAAAGAAAAAAACAAAATATATTTACTTGCATAAGATTGAGGTATCTTTATTTTGCTGCATATGAGTCATCGGAGGAAAGTTATGATGAAAGGCTTAAAACTGATTACATTTTTGCAGCTGTGAGTTGGGTGAGAACAGAGTAACTCACATCCGCAACGTTGGTTATTATATTTTAAAAATCTTGATCAAAAATAACAAAAAACAAGTTATGATTTCAAAAAAAAGTGAATAATGATAGTAGGAAAAGAAATTTTGTGTTCATTATTAATTAGTTTCAGTGGTAGCGGCTAGAAAACTTTGATTACAAAATATACTGAATAATTGCCAGGCATTTTCAAAATCAGTTCTGTATCAGCAAATGACATGTTGGTGTAAACTAAGAATAGTACTATAAAGAAAACGATTGTTGCTATTTCTATGAAATGTCTATTAGAATTCAATGGTTTTTATTTATGAACAAGGATATTTTATGTGCTTCGTTCATTTCTATATTTAATTAATGAAACTTCTGAACAGTGTCGACTGTCACGTGTACTATATGCGCTGTTTATTGTTAAGAAGAAAGAGATAAAATATAATAAGCCAGTTTCCATAGTATTCTTTTATCGTCGGAGCATCAACTCATTTTTTCCTTCTTTAAGTCTGTTCTTTGAAAAGAATTATTTTTTTATGAGCTGTCAACCAATCCTATATTACTTTGACGTATAAAGGTTACATAAAAGAAAAAAGAAAAGTAAGTTCTATCGTCTTATTCATATAGTTAGATAAGACGAGAAAGGAAATGTTTCAAATGACGTCTATATCCTATATAATATCTATATATAGCTAATTAATAGATTAGTGAGTATTACTGTAGTCATTCTTCAAATACATGTGTAAGTAAACACTAATTGACTTTTTTTCGCTTTGTAATTAAGTATTTACATCGATTATAGATATTAATTTGAGACGATTCATACTTCGAAACATCTTTAACACATATCGTCAGAGAAAGTTTTGATGAGCTCACAAGAAAGAATAAGACGTGTGATGATCGTGAATTGTAAGTTAAATTTTTCTTAGTTCATGTTTCAAAAAAATATTTAATTTGTATGCATCAGCATCTAATATGTTCTATTCAAACATGATTTACAGTTTCATATATATCTATATTTTATCTGATTCAATCTTTTAGATTTGGTTAACGCGTTGAATATCGTTAGAATGACGATTAATCTTCGAATAAAATCATTGATTTGTTTAAGACATCGAATAATACGTATTTGTATTTTGATAATAATTATTATTTTATTAATATATCATATGTTACAACGTTATTCAATTAAAAAAGTTTTAATTGAAAAAGATTTATTAAAATATGCAAATGTTAGTTGGCCTCAACATCGTATACCTCGTATAATTCATCAAACATATAAAACATATAATATTCCTGAAATTTGGAATAGTTCTATTCAATCAATAATTGAAACAAATTACAAAGATTTTCAATATCATCGATGGTCTCATGAAGATATGCGTTTATTTGTTCAAAAACATCAACCAGAATTTTATCGGAAAACTTATATTAATTATAAATATGATATGCAAAGAATTGATTCATTTCGATATGTATTAATGTATCATGTAGGTGGAATTTATATTGATATGGATAATGGTTGTAATTATCCATTGAAACATATTGTTACAACAATGGAAGCATTAGATCCATATTCTCCTTATCTTGCTCTTTTTCCTGCTGAAGATACATTTGGTCTTCAAACTGATTTTATAATTAGTACATCTAATCATCCAATATTTAAACAATTTATTTCAAATTTACATTTATTTAATCATAATTATCTTCTTCATCATCTAACTATTTTACTTAGTGCCGGTCCACTTTACGCAACTTTTCAAGAAAGATTTTTTAATCAAACTGAAAAACAAATTGTAAGAATATTAGATAACCAAATTTATAACACAATTTTTTGGAAAACTAATGGAGGAACTTGGTTTGAAAGAGATACTCTTATTATCCTCTATATTTATTACAATAGAAATACAATTTTAAAATATTGTATTATCATTCTTATTTTTATTATTATAATTATTATCTTATTTAAACGACGTAGAATAGATTTTCTAGTTAAATTAACTATTAGACAATCAAATCATATTTTTTATCCAAAAAATTTTCGACGAAAACTTTTTAAATTATTTAAGAACAAAATTCCATCTAAATAAATAATATAACATTTACTTAAATCAATCTCTATGGTAATTATCTTCATCATTGCCATATAGATCAAAGGGTGGGTGTGGGTTAAAGTAACAGACGCGCACCCATCCACCCACATATTCTTTTTCGGTCTGTAGAGGGTGTATATATTGAATCCATTAGTATGAATTCAAATAGATAACGCTATTTAAATAAATTTTGATTGGTTCAAAAGTTTAATTCAATCAAAACGAAGACGGGGAAGAAGAAAGAATAAGCAATAAATTTAATCCAAGACAAACGTCCTGATATGAATTCATAAAATTTTTTTTTTAAGATAAATCTATGGATAGCGTTAAACGAAAATCACCTATTGATTATCTATCAAAAAAATTTCGAAGTAAGTTCTATTTGTAAAATAATTATTTTTCTATTTTAAAAAAAAATTAGATGAAAGTCATCGATCGATAAATTACATTGAACATATGTCAAACGAATGTTTTTTTGAAATATTCGATTATCTTGATGGTTATGTAATCTATGAAGCATTTTCAAATTTAAATTCTCGTTTTCAACAACTACTTCATAGTTCAACACTTTTATATAAAATCAAACTCGATATTTCAACACCAGAAGGAATATTTGAGAAGAATTACAGTCAAATTATAGGTCGTCATCAGCCTCAAATACTTTCAATTCATTTATTAATGAAGAACGCTATGTTTCCTGCAACATCGTTATTTATTGTTATTTCACAATGTATGCATCTTGAATCACTCGTTCTTTATAATATCAGAGCACATTTACTTCATTCACTTCTTAAAAATTTAACTAAATTACCTTGCTTATTCTTATTAAAAGTTAATACACACAATAGTTTCACCTTACAAGAAATAAGTGATACCTATCAATTCACATTCGCCTTACCAAAATTAAAATATTTCGAATTTGATACAGATACATATGACACTACTAACTTAATACTTCCATTATCAATTGCTACTCATCAACAATTCAGTCATATCACATGTTTTTGTATTGGCCAATCTTGTAGTTATAAAGAATTATTTCCTATTATATCTTATACACCAGAACTTTATCGTTTGAAATTATCATATGCAGTTTATGATGATGAACCAGACATCGAAAATGTTTTAAAAATTTCATTAAAAAATTTAAAGTATCTTTCATTCGAACGGTTTGAAATGGAATTTAATGAATTAAAATTATTTATGAAAAAAATTCTTATACCCAAATTAGAATTTTTACGTGTCAATGTTGAATATAATGATATAGTCTGTTTTAATGCTAATCATTGGGAAGAATTAATTTGTAAAAATTTTCCTCATTTGAAAAAGTTTTATTTAAAATATCCAGAAGACTATCATCGTGAATGTGTAATTTTGAAAAATTCTACTCAACTGAAGCAATTCTTCTCCTCGTTTTGGATTGAACGACAATGGTTATTGAATATCGAAATCAATGATAGTAGTATTATCTATGCAATTCATTCATCTACACAAAATGATGTTATAAATTCTTCTATTCAATTTATCCTTATAAGTGATAATTATTCTGATGAATTTTGTATCTTCTTAAAATCAGCTATTGATTATTTATCACCAACAATTGGACAAATTTATGATTTAGAAATTTCAGATATTTCTCTCAATAGATTTATTCAAATTCTAAATTTCTTACCGAAACTTAATTCATTAAAAATTTCTTCTTTATCATTAAAACAATTCAAATGTTTATCTAATGATGAAAAAGAACGTCTCAATTTTATAACAAATCAAAATCAAATCAGAAAAATTATTTTAGAACAAATGAATGATATTGAAGAAATTATTTTTCTTCTTGAACATTTTACTCAAATGACTTATCTTAAAATAGATTCAATTAATACTCTTCACATGGAATTATTTCTACGAATTATTTTATTAAAGATCCAAACGAAGCCAAATCATCAACTAAAATTATTGTCATTTTACATATCAGCAGCAGACGATAAAATGATTGAAACATTACAAACAATGATTGATTTTGAAAAACTTCTATTTAATTATACAATTAAACGTTCAATGGAAAATATCATTCTGGAATGGACATAAATCTCATCTTTGTTCTTTCTTTTCTGAAAAGTTGAAATAAATTTATTTACACTCGCTTTTGTTCGAAATTCTCGTTAAGATATTCGATATTTTAAGTATTTACAATGAAACTCAATTGTGTTCATAGTTTAAAACTTTTGAAGTCCTTGTTTTTGCTAATAGTTAGATAAAGGGTGGATGCTAATGATCGAATGTGTCTTTGGATTGTTGTTCTTTTCAATCACACTGGCATGTTCACTGTAATGAACTATGATAAAAGAAGTAACCGTGAGATAGTAACACACACTTTATTTGACTTTTTTATACGACAAACTCTCGTTCATTTATAGAACATACACTCATATGAGAAGGATATGATAATGAATAGCGGTCAAGCATAGCGGTCACGCGAGAAGAGAAGCGTAACAGATCATCTGCAGGTTACAAGATAGATGAATGTGACAATATCTTTTTACACTTACATCAGACTTACAATTCATTCAAATAAATACCACTTGTTTTGTGTCGTTTCCTTTCTGAAAATCATCTAAATTTGAATCATAGATTCTCTATTTTGACTATTTTAAATGACCGATGATTTAAAATAATTTCAAAATACAGCTGCCAATTTAGCTTTGCTCATATTTTGATATCAACTTAAAGTCTACTTTATTTTCGTGTATTCACCACTGCCACATTACAGTAAACTTCGATCTCTACTCTATGAAATAGTTTCAAACCTTCTCTATTCTTGTTATCGACGATGATTTTTGCATTTTCTTTCTTTCTTTCTTGCATTAGTGGTAGTAACATGCTTGCGATGTACAACGATGTATTAATAGCACAAAACTACCTTTCGTTTGTGTGCATACGATGTTTCTTTTCATATTAATGCGTGAAGAAAAAATATTTCTTTACCTACACAAATAACACTATTGTCTTCGTTTGTGCGAGTGTGTATATAAATGTGCGTGCAGGCAGTAGTTTTTTTCTTGAGATGTAAGTAATGTGTCGTTAGATATGAAAACGGTTTTATTCATTGTCATTCATAGATAAGCAAGTTTTTTTCTTTCTCTATCTTTACACTTGTATATAATGAGACCAGCTAAACTTTACTGCCATTCACTGAAACGCTAGAAGTAAATTGGACATAAGCATATTTTTAAAGCATCAAATGTGGTTTTAATTAGAGAAGAATATTCGACCAGGTGAATTAGTTTAATGAACACTTCTGGTAGCAAATAGATAGCTAAGAAAACTAGACCAGCTTTGAAAAGTGACTAGATTTCTTCCCTAGACAACTGCTAAGAGATGTACTTCTGATATTGTCAATATTTTCCCTTTGAGCCAAGGTAGACTTTACTAATAGAGATTCAGTTAATAGAGAAAAAGTGTGCGTGTAATATTAGTACAATTTATCGTATTGTTTTAATCCAATAATAATGTATATTTAATATTTCGTTCAGGAAACATCTTCTTTTTTTAAGTTTGAAACATGTATATCAACAATTATAAAAATTTATAAACGTTGAGCTATGTATCTCTTTTTGTGTACTCAAAAAGTGAGTACACTTCTAGAATCGGTCAGTGTGTCCGGCCGGCCGGCCGTATACACGATAACGTTTGAAAGAATAGTCCGATTGAGCTGAAATTTTGTACACAATTCAGTCTCATGTAGACCTCGGTCGAGTTCGAAGATGAGCTTAATTGGCTGGGCCATTCCTGAGTTATTGAAAAAATACTGATATTTCTCTATGATTTTTCTATATTTTTTTAGAGGGAAAAATAATATAATGCCATTCTCGTAAGCAACTTTTCTACCCGAGTCAGATAAAATTCCACTTATTATAAAGCATTCAATAGAGAATTTTACAAGCTACAAGATGGTACTAAATTATAGAGGTAAACGGGTTTCACACAAGATTGTCCCTGTATAATACAGTGGGTAAACTATAGAAAACTCATATATGCTGATAATGTATCAGTGCGATATTTGTTTGTTTTTCATATTACTAATAACGCTTTTTCTAGAGTAGATAGAACTCATCAAGAGCTTGAAAATGATGTAAAATAATAGGGGGTAGATATGCTGCGTTCGATATGTCTTTAGTATCACACTTGTGAAAAACCATGAAAAAGCCATATACCTTAATAGTGTGTCTGTGTGATATTCGTTTGTTCTCCGTAGAGTCAACGTTATTGTTATGTACTCGAAAAGCGAAGTTCACAATAGATTGATGATGATCAACCTGCCTAAAAGAATTCATCCTTGAGCGCACTAAGGATCTACCCCTTAGTCTCTGCGGGGATGCTCTCTTTGTAGTGTATTCAAAAAGTGAGTATATTACTAGAATTGATCAATGTGTTTGACCAGCCGTTTACACGATACCTTGCGAAAGGAGAGTCAGATATTGATAAAATTTTATACACAATTTAGACTCATAAAGATCTCGGTCGAGTTCGAAGTTGAGCCTAATTGGACGAGCCATTCCTGAGTTATCACAAAAATACTGATATTTTCCTATGGTTTCCATATACACTTTTTGCAGTACACATAACTCTCGGATACAATCCGAAGTTTCCTCATTTATTTCATTAGATGTCTGTTTCAACGTTCGTATTAGTTCCTGGCGCTTGGCATTCATCATCATGCTGGCAACGTGTTGTCCCTTTACTTCAAGCACAGGGCCATCGCGTCGTTACAATGGACCTTCTTGGTACAGGTAGTGATCATACTCCTCTCTCACAAATTGAACTGGTTACTTGGGTGAATCAAGTGGTTGATCTCATCAAAGAGCAAGAGACGCCAGTGATTCTGGTTGGTCATAGCCGTGGTGGTATTATCATCAGCGAAGTTGCACAGAGAGTGCCTGAGAACATCAAGCTTCTCATCTATTTGGCGGCATTTTTGATACCATCTGGCGAAACCGTTTCAAGCACTGTACCCAAAGGGAAAAATGAAGATTTCTTTGTATACCATCCTGATGGTACACTCACTCTCAAGACAGATAAAATGGTACCTGTCTTATACAACACTACATCATCCGAATGGATAGAACGCATACCGAGTATGTTGTCACCAGAGCCATTAAGCGTCTTCTCTAAACCATTACAACTTACTGACGATCGTTTTGGACGTGTGCCGCGTGCCTATATTGAGTGCACTCAAGATAATACTATTCCACTGACAACGCAACGTCTCATGCGCGATAAATTACCCTGCAAGTACGTCGTTTCAATAAGTACAGATCATTCGCCGTTCTTCTCAGCACCATCTGAACTAGCAACCTGTTTGCTCGATCTTGCAGCAAAAGATTAATATCAAATATCTTTCTAATTTTACACAGAACTCTATTACTTATATTCAGTAGATATACTATGTTACTCCTGACATAAGAACTAATACTAACTACTCTTATCACTTCTATATAAACTCTCGTTCATAATATGCTCTAAAATAAGTTGTTTTTTTATTCATTCAATAAAAACATATTATCATATTACAAAAAACTTACACTAATTTCTAGGCTATACTTTGGTGTGAATGTGGGTAAAGACATTGATAAGATTCACGCCCTCAAGTCAAGTATAATCATCGACAGAAATGTAAATTGGGTATAATATGTTAAGAAAGCGATATTTAAACTGGTTTACTATTTTCCCATCTACCTTTTCTCACTATTCGTCCATTTGAATCTATCACAGTTCCTTGTCCATGTAACTGTCCATCTCTAAATTCACCGTCATACTTTTGTCCATTTGAATAATACATCGTGCCATGTCCATTTATATTGTCATTTCGAAAGTCTCCTTCATACCATTGGGTACCATCTTTTCCCCATATAAACTTGCCTCGACCTTCTTTTGCTCCATTTACCCACTCTCCATTATATTTATTTCCATTAGAATAGTTACAAATACCCCGACCATTTGGGAAACATGTACATTCTGATACATCTTTGCCATTTTGACATTCAATAAGAAATAACGTTGAGTTCGGCGAAGTACCAATAAAACCTTTAATTACATCAACTTTCACAGTACAAGAACTCACCGTCCACTATGTAATTACTTGTTTTTCTTTGAAGGACGCACTCAAATCTCGCGAGACTTCACGCCATATGACTGTTCTTATCGATGATAGTTTTGTTGTTGCTGCATCAATCAGTCGTAAATAAGAGAAGAACGGGTTTAATAGTCGTCGACTTTCTTCACGAAGTGGAAAGCATAATCAAATATTGATGAATCAACATTTTTCTGTGCTCTATAATCTCTTTCAGTACGTACAATTGTAATTAATTCAAATTTGTGTTCAAATGAATTTATTGTCGATGATTCTTGAAGAGCAAAGTCAGTAGGACTATTCAATATCGACGAAAAATTACTTGAATCGCATCGATGTGCCATTTGATATTTAATTAATTCCCATTGAGAATTAACTTCAATGTTATCGTGACTTAATTGGCCAATCAATTCTTTCATTTTTGCCATTATTTAGAAAGATTATTTGTAAAATATTCTTGTGTAATTTATGACAAAGAACACAAAAGAATTAATGTGACAGTTGCTTTCTCTTAACATGAGAACATAACATTGTCATACCGATAAATAACAAGCAATGCATGACTCGTAATCTTCGACGTAAAAAGAACGGAAAGCAATAGGCACTTTTATAAACGTTGCCTTCTTTCTTTCCGAAATGCACAAATCTCTTCGAAAGATTTTTTACCTACAAGAAAATAAATGATGCCACAAAACTAACACACAAGGTTCTTTTTCATCAAATGAGAACAACAATTTTTTCGATCATTATATTTAGTTAATTGACTGAATGATGATCTGCATGTAACATGAGTTCTCTTACACATTAAATAACTTCAGAGAAGCATGTCAAACTAAAAAAGATTCTAAAACAAAACTATGATTGTGCAAATGCACATATGACCTTTAGTAAATAATTTTAGAGTTTTTGTAGTTGATGATACAAAATCAAGTAGAAAGAATTCTTTTATTTTATTTATGCTAATAATAGATTTTCACATCTTGTTAAGTCTTGGTTAGCAAATCAAAATCTAGAGAGTGTAGATGTGAATATTATAATCAGTTTATATCTAACTCTATATTCAACGTCAAATACATCAAAAATAGCAATGAACAAAAAATAAACTGAAGTTATTAGTTTTTGAGAACTTTATTTATTAAACCTGTCATTAATAGAGAGAAAGAGTTTAAAGAAAGATATCAACTAGTTTACACTTCTCTTATGAGAAATTTAATATTATTTAGTCGCTACAATTATCTTGTGATTATTCATAATCAGGTTAGAGATTAAACATCTATGTATCAGTAATATAGAGTTTATTTTAAAGTTCTTGTGCACTATCATCGAATCTAATCATTTGAGCTTTTGACGGTTTTCCCATGCAATCCACGTAAAACAGCATATAGTAAGCAGGAGGCAAATTTGCTGTGCGTGCATCGGTCATAAAGAATAAGATTTGTTCTTTAACACCCAATTGAATATATTCTAAATTGAATAAACGTTGTCCACCGTCCCACCCATGAGTAGCCCATGGCATCTTAATCAAAACAAGAGTAGCATTGCGTTTACCAGAACAATGTTGTGGTAAGTTGGATAATTCTACAATATAATATTGATTACTACGAAGTAAATAGAAGACTTGATTTCCAATAATTTTTCGAAATGAATCATTCGGTTTCAATGTAGAAAGTGACAGAATTTCAGCACGACGTTTACCATCAATAAACAAATAAGGTGGACTAAATATTTCAGCTATCCACATTTCTGTCGGCGGAATGGATGATGCTCTTGAAGCTCGTCCTAAAATGAGATCGTCTGTTGTAAAATAGTAATCAAGATCGATGAGACTTAAATCAGGCAATGGTTGTGTTCCACTAGAAGTATTAAATGATGAAAATGGCTTTGTTCGTTTATGTATCGCTGCTCGACCAGTATTTCCACCTGATAACCATATTCGACCATCAGGTAGTAGTAGGGCAGCAGTATGATAAAGACGAGCTTCCAGATGTTCGTTCATACGTTCTTTTTGATAGCCAAGAAATTGATTTGTTTCTTCATCGAAGTACGGAGTAAGTAATAATGGATAACGAGTAGAACCAAAGAAGTCATAATTGCTACCACCCATGATGAGAAGTTGAGAAGTAGGAAGAATAAGAGCATAATGATTTGAACGATCATCTTCTATATTCGTACTAAGAAAGTTATCATCTAAAGTCCAATGACCACCGTTAGGTTCATATTTTGAGTAAATAAACTGTTCAAGTTTACGACTTCCACGACAACCACCGAAATAATTATCAGGACGAGAATCATTGTATAGTTTTACTCCGGAGCATGAAAGTTGACCTCCGAACAAGTCAATAAGACCAGTATTAGGATCAAGACAGGTTGTGCCGTAAGAAGTAACATTGGTAAGACGATCTGGTCCACGTGAAAATGAAATATCTTCTTTTTCTTGCAATCCAATCCAATAAGTATGAGTTGTATTGCGAATAAAGGCACCATCCATTGTCCTTGCGCTTGTAAAGTCACCTTCACGTGTCAAAAAGATGCGTCCATCTGGAAATAAGTAATTTTGTGGATATAATTTAAATGCATCATATTTATTATCTTCGATACATCGATCATCACATTTCCATCCTTTCGTAGGTTTAAACGTAGGATTAATAAGTGTCGTAAAGGGTCCGTTTGGTAAGGATTTAACATCGACTGCAGACCACTTTGATGTTTTCGGATCGAAGAATTCTACAAAAGTGTTCATTTCGAATGCGTACATATCTGGAAATCCCACATCAAAGCCAACAAAACCACCAAAGACCATCATTCGACCATCTAACAGTGGTAAAATACTAGCGTACCACCGTCCTCGTTTCATAAAGCCGGCAAATGACCATGGATTATTGTTATTTTCGGGTATCTGCCGCCAATCGACATAATTCCATGAAATATTTAATTCTTTTTGCCAATCAAATATAAAAGTAGAACGATGACCTGTATCGAATGGATAATAATATTGCGTACCACCGACAAACAGTACGTTTCCATTTGGTAAATGCTGATGTCCTGTGCAAAAAAGGTCATTGGGAGCGAAATGATTTTTATCAGATGAGTCAGGATCATCGACAGGTATTGGATGAGGTATACGATAGAATGTATTGGCTTGTGGATCATATATGGCAGCATTATTGATCAGTTCATAATAACTGTTGAGCTTACTTTTCTCAAATGGATCTTCATCTTGATTCCATAGGCCAGGACCAGGCTTTGGATCTTCAAATAATGGATAATATTGTGCGGAAGCCAAATTACGCCAACTACTACCACTAACCAGTAAAACTTTTCCTGACGGTAGAAGTATTGTATGAACTGTCTGCATACCTAAAATCTTCCCATCAGCACCACCACCACGTTCCGGTACTACAGGTTCCCAACTTCCACCTATTTCTGGTGAAAGATTTCTTTGTTTGGTCAAATCATATTGTAAGAATAAAATTAAAAGAAACTGATAATTCACCATAGTTCTTCCTTTATCTAAATAGACAGAACATCAATTTCTTTGTGATTGTGTAAAAAAAATATTTTGTATGTGCACTCATGTAAAAAAAAAGGACATTCACTCGTATGTTTATAAACACTTTCTGTTAATCATACGATTGATTTTATATGATGAGAATTCAATCAGACTTTTTTTTGCAAGAGATAGTACATACGTAACTAGATACTTTTTCCTAGAAGACAAAAATAAATATTATACCGACCTTATCAAGAATATTTGCATTGTTTAGCTGTTTCAAAATAAACGGTCGCTCTTTTATACATAACATGACGCTATATAGAGAAGATAGACAATGAACGACGGTTGAGTGCATCGTTCAGGCAAGAAAAAAAAGAGGTCAGATAATGAATATGTCGAAAGAGAAAGAAAATATATTTCAGTGCAAACATGTGAAAAAATTATTTAGTAATTGTTTCTCACTAACGCAACTTTTAAACTGTGTGAATCCATTCATTCGAAACATCAAGTGAACCAAATATTATCCAAGAAAATAAATACATAAGCTTCCATTAAATTAGATTCAAAATATATATTCTTATCCAAATAATCTTTCCAATTGATTTCTGTGTCTACAGCCAGTTGTTAACTAGGATTTTATAAAAATGTTTATCTAAACAGAGAGCTTATTTTGGAAGAGAATCTATTGAAATGTGTCACTTTCTATTTGTAAATAGAGAAATAAATGAGATATTGTTCCTGCATCTTTTCGTTAGAAATGAAAAGTAATATAGTGTTTTTGAAAGAGCATCTATTAAATTTATAGAGTGGTCGTTATAAAAACTTTTTTTTTAAGTTAGGTATTGTGTCTATACAGATTGCAGTTAGTTTTCCAGGAACGTTAAAACAAATGATGAGCTTTAAGTTTTAGGAGATTGTATTCTTTAAGAAAGAATCTTAGTGGTGAGTGCATCGTTATACTGATGCTAATTGAACACTCTGAGTAGCCATATAAGCAGAGTGTCTTTGATTGATACAGCCAAAATGAAAAGAAAATACTGTATTTTGTTGAAGAAATACGAATGACGTACCGAATTCTCACACGAAAAAATCGCATTTTCGCTGCTATATAATGAACAGCATTTTTAGTTGTCTTTTTTCAGTTATTAACAAGTATCGATACAAATTATAGAATTACAAAGAATGATTCACCTTTTCAGTAAGACATTTTCATATATATATATTTATTTACTTAATTTTTTTAAGGTTTGTTCTCTGTCAGAAATCACGACTTTGAGATTTGTGCATGACTCCTTGACCACTATTGTTGACTATTTAAAACAATATGATTCATCGAATCTATTGGGGTGTAAGTAATGGCAAGAGAATAAACAATCAGAAAATGAATTCTTCATAGTATACAGTTTAGAATTTATTTTACATCTTACATATATGGATGTGAAAGAAAATAAATAGTTGGTTGAATATTATACACCTGTTGCATTTATATATATTATTATTTGCGTCGTTTTGTTTAGATCAAACGATGGAATTTAGTTTTCCTTTCTTACTGCTGGAACGCGGGAAGAAAGAAAACTAATTATTTTCTATCTTTGTCAAGATATTTATAATATTTTTTTTTTGTTTTCATTATATTATCCACTTGTATTATTACTTTGAGAACAAAAAAATAAAAGGTACGGAATATTCACTTCTATCATAGCGGAAATAGCTATACATTTTCCTTTGCGTTGAAAACATGTTTTTTTCTACATAAAATAACAAAACTTCATCTTTAACAATAATTATTAAAATATCTCAAATTATTTTATTTATCTCGAACATATTTTACTGCGGAGTTGTTTTTCTTCTAGAATTTCTCTTGAAAGGACTGACGGATGTAGATGAGGGTATGAGAAAATAAATACTCACAACTATATCTACTCCGCTTTCAAGATGCTTTATAACGCCAGGTACACTAGGCAGATGAAATTAATCTATTGTAAAAATTATTTGAAAACACAAAAATTCACGATGGCTTTATTTAATGACCCGTTAATATAGAAACGTAATTTCAAGGCAATTCTAGCAATGTCTAAAAATTCACTATTTAGTACTGAGAAGAACTAAGAATTTTAGTTTTGTTAAAGAGTAAACAAAAAATATATTCGGACGAAGTAAAAATTGTTAATTTACATAGCTCTGTAGTTAGTTAATAGAAATATATTAATATATATATTAAAAATAAATAAATCAACATGGATTATATCAACTAAGATCAGATATAAAAGAAGTTAAATATCAACATTCAGTTTTTGAAAAAAGTTTGTTTTTCTTTTTATTATAGAAAAAAAATTATCTCCAAGGAAATAGAAAAAATAAAGAATTGTTTTAGTGTTATTACTAAACAATAGCATTTCTCTGGAAGAAGAGAGAATTAATTTTTTTAAAGAAAAATAACCAGACCAACCAATAAAACAATTGACATTTTTTTCCTATAAACTATTTTTTTTGAAAAAAGAGAAAATATAGTCACTTTATAAAATAAGATGTATTGACATAACACAAAAAATAATATATCGTATGTATGTTTTATTTTATAGAAATATTTTGACTTTATAAGAAGACAACTCGTTGTTGATTGAATCAATTCATTAGAATTTCGTCTATTCATTATAGATTGTCTTAATTTCATTTAAGTTTCAAAAAGGTAAATTTTCCATTGTTTTTTTGTTGAAAAAAGTTCAAATAATTATGAACAAGTTTATTTTTCAATACATTTTTAAATCTCTTCTTCATTTTATTACATAAACTATCTATTTATTCATATGATTCCTATGCATAAGTCGCTCGAGAGATATTTAAATAAATAATATGAAGATAATTTTTTATATTATTTATTTCAATTTAATAAAATTTCGGTATTTATGAAGATTTACTCGATATCTTATCTATTTTTTTCAAAAAGATTATAAAACTCAGTTCTAATACTAATCATTACCAACAGAAAGAATTTTTTTAATCACTAATTACGTGGTTTACCTGGCTGTTTCTTAATATTTTTCAATTTCACGCATTGTGAGTTAAAAACATACGGTAAAGAAGAAATTTTAATTACCTAAAGATATCTATATATAAAATGGACGCATAGTATAATAATATATGATTTGTCAGTACAACTTTCTATTTTTATAATTGTATTTTTTTGAGTATGTGTAAAACCAGAACCTCGATTTCTTTTAAATATTTATTTATATTTTACATTTGATATAGTCGTTTGTTATAATACAAATAAGTTCCTGAATAATACACATTTCTATTAGATCTACATAATGATTTATACCCAATGAGATACAAGGATTCGTTAAAATTTATTCTTCAAATAAAATAAAAAAAAAACTTTCTTCTTCTTCTTTTTTACATTTTGTTTTCTTATGAATAACTAAATAAAAGAAATATCTTCAATAATAGCCATATGTTGTCTTATTCTGTAAAACTTTATTTGTTTTAATAGAATATTTAAATTCACAGAAAAAAAATAATATTTATCACGAATGTAAAGATACAAAATTAGTTTAGTTTAAGTTTGCAGACTAAACAAAAATGGAAAATAATTCTCTACTGATAGATCTATGTTATATATTTTTATTTAATTAAGATTGATAAGATTAAATTCGAACTGTTTGAATATGCATGAGAATATTATCATAGTATTAATGTGAGGATTAGTAGTAAATAAAATATTATGTTTTTTACTTGTCCCATGATTCTATTCTACTAACATCTCTTTGTTTAGTTTTATAAAAAAAATATTACTAAGAAGATTCAATTTGAATTATTTTTTCTACATAATTGTTATCATTGTTCATTATGTATATAAAATTCTTATTCTATTAGTTAGTTAATTAATAATATGATATATAATATTTTATTTAGATATTAATCATCATGATTGATAGATATTTGAAATATCTTTCGATAAAATTAATTGTGATTATTACTACGTAAGAAATATTATATTTACTTTATTGGATTATATAGTAAAAATAATTTTTATTAGGTTTTTAATTGATAAAAGCTCAGCTTTATCTATCTGTCCAACGGCTGTTTGGGCAACGAGAGGGACCACAGTAGCTGGTTCACAATCAGGCGCTGCTAGTTCTACATTGAACCGATTTACTCTACCAACCATCGTTATTGTGGACAATAGCAGTAATATTTATGTGGCTGATAGTGGAAATTTTCGTGTATTACTATTTCCACCAAATTCAACTCAATCGACTTATGGTACACTGATAATCAATGGTACCTTTGGTACTGACCTTGATCAATTCCAGACGAGTAAGTATACAATTATTTTATTGATATTTTCATTGCAGTTTTTCGATTTGTTCTAGTGGATGGTATGAGTATAGATGCGAATGGTAATATTTATATATTAGATGGAACTTCATCACGTGTAACAAAATGGACACCAGGATCTACAAGTGGAATTCTTGTAGCCGGTGGCGGTCCTTTCATTGATTATTATGATGGACATATAGATAGCATGGGTGAACCTGGTGGAATGTTTATGGATCCTCAATCATCATTTATTTGGATTGCTGATACAGATAATCATAGAATTGTCAAATGGATAAATTCAACCACAGCATTAACAGTTTGCGGCAGTTATGGTACAAACTCCGATCAATTTATTTATCCAATGGGATTATTCATTGATACAGCTGCTGGAAATACACTTTATGTAGTAGATGGTGGAAATCACAGAATACAAATGTGGCTTTCAGGTGCAACTAGCGGAAAAACAGTAGCCGGAATGACAAGTTACTATGGTGATAGACTCGATCAACTGTGGGATCCAACAGCAATACTTGTCGATAATAACCAGAATATGTATATTGTGGACTCGAGTAATTCTCGAATTCTCAAATGGAAAGTAGGTGCAAGTTCTGGCGTGATCATAGCAGGCAATACACAAATGGGAGGAGCAGGATCAAGTGCACTTTCGATTCCAAATAGCATTAGTTTCAGTCTGAATGGAACACTTTATGTTGCTGATACTCTAAATAATCGTACACAAAGATTTACTATTAGTTGCCGTAAGATTTGTTTAAGATTAACAATTTTATTTTAATATATCCATATTCTTTTTTTTACTATAGCGACAAATATATCAACTACAACTGTTTCATCAGTAACTACAATGAGTAAGTATCATATTATGTTAAGTAGAATAGACATTCATTTTAATATTAATTTTTGCAATTTTTTTATTGATTTTATAATAATATTTAACATAAACAAATGATAGTTTTTTAATCGAAAGATAAATAAGATAGATACAGTTTAAATAACGTTCTTTTTGTTGAATCACAAGAGAGAAGTCCAGTTCTTAATATCAACGCCTTTTTTTCACTTATCACTGTATATATATAATAAATTCATAAAATCAATATTGGACTATGTTTTTTGTTTTTTACTAGTGCCCATTTCGACTACAAATTGTTCAATGACTATTTGGGCAGTGAATGCAACAACAATTATTGGTTCACCTATAGGTATTGCAGGTCTTACTTCAACATTGTTAAGTTATCCATCAGACGTCAGGGTTGGTGCCAATGATGCGATTTATGTCATCGATTACGATACATACTATCGTCTGCAAATTTTTAATCCAGGTAGTCTATCAGGTATAACAATCATTAACGCTTCGGCTGGTACAAATCTCAATCAATTCTATACCAGTAAATAATCTAAGATACTTTATATATAATCTATGATTTCTTTAATTTAGTGGATGCTCTTAGCATAGATACGAGCGGTAATTTCTATATACTTGATGGCGATAACTCTCGTATTACAAAATGGGCTCCAGGAGCATCAACAGGTATACTTGTGGCTGGTGGTAATGGAATAGGCAGTTCTCTCGACAAACTAGATGGTCCTACTGACTTTTTCGTTGAGCCAAATACATTCTCTATTTGGATTTGTGATTGTAACAATCATCGGATTGTAAAATGGATGAATGCATCGACTGGGATACTGGTTGCCGGTGGGAATGGTTATGGTGCAAAAGCTAATCAATTTTATAATCCAGCGGGATTATTCGTTGATGTATCTGCTTCGAATACACTTTATGTAGTAGACACAAATAATAGTAGAATCCAAAAATGGCTTTATGGAGCAAGCAATGGAACAACAGTGGCTGGAAAATCTTCAGGTACGCCTGGTAGTGCACTTAATCTACTTAATTATCCAACTGCTATGATTCTGGACACGAATGGATCGATGTACATCGTGGATAATGGAAATAGTCGAATCGTTTTATGGTTATTAGGAGCTACATCGGGCAGAGTCATCGCCGGTACAGGTATTCCTGGAGTATTACCAGATCAAATAAATAATCCTTACACTGTCAGACTTGATTCAACTGGAGCAGTTATTGTCACTGACACTGATAACAGTCGTATTCAAAAGTTTCCTGTTGTTTGCTGTAAGTTTAACAAAGAATTATTTTATATGATTAGCTTTTATAAGATATATTCGAAGTGTAAAGATATGTTTGATGAGAAAACCCTACCAACAGCCTAATCGTTTTTTTAACAAAAGCTATTGCGTTAGAGATTATTCACTATGCTGATTTTGAATATGCCCATGAACAGTTTCCTTGAATCTTCATAGGATGGTTTTCTAGAAAATCGTTTTCAAAAATAACAAATATTTTAGTAACTATTATTTTTATCCGCACAGATTATAGAGCGTATTGAATTGTCTGTAAGAAAACATCAAATATTTCTGTTTTAGATAGAATCCTCGAGAAAATATAACCATGTAAATCCATATAACAAGTGCTCACTATAATCACTTGATACTAAAATGAAAAATAGAAAAAACTGTCGGTTTAAGAACAATTCAATACGCTCTTATATAATCTGATCAAATAAAAAACAACAATTAGTAAAAACTTTATTATTGTTGAAAATCATTCTACAAAGGTCTAAGAAGATTTTTCATGTCCAAATTTTGAATCAGTATAGTGAATAATCTATAATTAAATAGCTTTTATTGAAAAAGCGACCTTTGAAATAAATATTTCTTATGTAGTATTTATTTATTAATTGAAAAATGATCTAAACAAAAAAATAAGTTTTTATTTAAGTAATAAGATTCTGTATCTATGATAGATCTCATATTTATTAGAGAAATATGTACTTTTAATTGAAATATATGTATATAACTAATATCTATTGTTTTTGTCTGAAAATATTGTTATATAATAATAAAATTAGAAAAAAAGTCATAGTTAGAAAGAAATTCTCGATAAACATTTCAGTTTTTGACCAGCAATTTAATACGAATGAAGAAAAAAAGAATTTTATTCATAATTTATTTTGCTTAATCATCTGTTTTTATTTCATATTTTCTAGCGCCAAACATGATAATATCATCAACATCATCATCACCATCATCAACAAAACCATCATCATCAGCAACATCATCATCGTCAACATCATCATCGTCAACAACATCATCATCATCAACAACAACAACATCAATTAATATTACATTACAAAGTAAGATGAAACACACTGGATTATAAAAATATCTAAGTCATATGATTATGTGTTTTTATTGTAGACACAACAATGGCTGTTGCATCTAGTACGAGTAGTCTTTCAACACCAGTCAGTAAGTAGAAAAATATTTGAAAAGAAGTGACTATAAAAAAAGTTTACATGAAAAATAAAAAATGCAAGTAACACATATGTTAAGTTTTGCCGTATATAGAATGATTACAGCTTTCAAATATGACTCAAATGTATTTATTATTAGAGCTAGTGTATTCAATTATTGATCTTGTAATATTTCTTTTAATTAAAGAAGAACTGTAAAATAGTTAAGAAAAAAAAAGATTATTTTTTAATGTAAGAGTACTGGATAAAACTATAGAAATAGTATAAATGCAGCTAAATATTCAAAATAATACATTATAACAATGTTAAATGAACAGACAATAAGATTATTTTGAAAAATTTAATGAATAAAACATATTGATAAATATTCTTTTTCATGATATATGTATCCATTAGAAAATTTATAATTCTAGTATCACAATTAACTATACTATATAGATGATGTTTTGTTTATAATTTAAAATATCTAATTAAGATTAGCAAGATTCTATGATGAGAAAATCTATTATAAACTAATGAGATAAGCAAGATTATTTCAGATATTATCTTTTGAATAAAATTATTCAAAGAGATAATCCCACGACATATTCGACTTTTAGTTTCATCATATGATTTCATATATATTTCTTACAATATATACATCAATTAGTACGATACTATGTTTAAACTATAGTTACAATTTAGAAATAATCTCTGTTTTTTTTTTGTTTTTCTGCATGTTGAATAGGAGTAGATCAATTTTGTTTTATGTTTTCAATTGAAATATTTCATTTGCTAAATAATAAACATGTAATTGCATCTATATATGAACGTTTTTCTTCATTAAGAGTTTATTTAAAATTATATTTTTAATACTATTGACAAGACACCTTGATTTTTAGTAAATCGATGTCTCTGTATTTCTACTAGTTGACTGAACAGATGGGATTCGGAAAGTTTATTTTTCAGATATTTTATTAAATATTCTAGAGTGTCGATTTAAAATACGTACATAACTGGTGGCAAATATCATTTCATTCTATTTTGAGAACTTCTCTTTAATATTTTATAATAAAAAAAAAATATTTCAATAAGAAGCTTCTAGTTTCTTCTATTCTATTCAGTACTGTTATACTCAATAATACAAATAGTATGAGAAAAAATAAGAATTCGATTTAGGATCTTTTAAATGAATAAATTCTTATAAAGCCTGGACAATATGTAAAAGATTTGATTAATAACTTGACTAAAAAGAAAATTGAAATTTATTTATGCAAAAGATTATAGAAATGTGAAATTGTAATTATTAAAATTATAATCTATGTGAAGCATAAACGAAATTACCCATTTGCTATTTTATTAAAAAAATTAACATATTCATATAGATAAATAAATCATAATCAAATAGCGCATTAGGAATCTAAGAATTCTAGTGTTACAGAAGCTCAATAATTAAAGATATTTATCATGTGTAAATAAAATCTATTAAGAAGGCTTATTTTGAAATATAAAATATTTATCAGACACAATATTTTGCTGTTTATTTTCTCGCATGTATCAACTGTGTTTTTGATAAATATTTTATTCTATCTCTTTTCTGTATTAGATAACTCAACAATTATACAATCAGCATCATCGGCAATCGCAGGTTCCGCTTCAGCATCAACACCAATCTCAGGCTCCGCTTCAGCTTCAACACCAATTGCAGGTTCCGCTCCAGTATCAACACCAATCGCAGGTTCTGCGTCAGCATCAACACCAATCTCAGGCTCGGCTTCAGCATCCACACCAATCGCAGGTTCCGCTTCAGCTTCAACACCAATCGCAGGTTCCGTTTCAGCATCAACACCAATCGCAGGTTCCACTACAGCATCAACAACAGTTTTAATATCAACTGTGGTTGCACCGTCAACAAAAATTTCAACGTCAACAATGGTCACATCATCAACAACAACTTTAATATCAACTGTGGTTATACCATCAACAACAGTACCAACATCAACAATGATTACATCATCAACAGCAATACCAACGTCAACAATAGTCGCATCATCAACAAAAGTACCAACATCAACAGTGATTACATCATCAACAGCAATACCAACGTCAACAATAGTCACATCATCAACAACGGTTTTAATGTCAACAATGATCACGACATCAAGAAAGAATAATTCAACTAATCCAATAACACAAGTATCATCAACAATAGCTTCAAGCTCTCTATCATCAAATTACTCAGTTGCAGCTCGTAATTTGAATTCAAAATTATTTGCATTATTATTTTGTGCTTTTATGATTTATATGAACAATTAATTTTTCATTTTATTCATTCATTAATCTCTTTCTAATGCTTTCTAATGCTTTCTAATGCTTTCAATATATTTATAATTCATTTGCTTTTTGTCTATTCAAAAAATTAATCCTGCTTTAAATTCTATAATAATAAAATTTATTTAACCAACAACACTAAGTCTACAATGATCTACTTAATTTTATTTGATTCTTGAATTTTTAATATACTTAAAGTTTTTATGAATAACTATTTTATTCTCATATGACTGAGTTCATCGAAGTTTTGTTGTTTTTAATATTAAGTATTTGATGTATTGCATGTCAAGAATGATTTTACTAATAAATGATATGTCTGCTATGTGTAACTGAATATTAGAATATATCGAATTATTTTCAAAAATTGTTAAAAACTAACTAGATATGAAAGAAATGTTTTAGTAAAAGAATTATATCCACATGTATATTACCAAGTATATTGTTTTCATTGATTTGTAATTAAAATCTTTTATGTAAAATATGTTTAGATTTGATAAAAAATATAATAATACAACACGTTTATTTTATTTATAAAACCTATGTTTGGATTTGGTATGTGTGTGTATTCATTCTACTTTATTCATACTATAACTTATAAGTATCTAGTTAAATACATTAATGTTATGGACAAAAGAAGAAAGATAGTTTCAGAAAGGATAGAATGAAACGGGTCGATTTATTTACTTGTTGTGTGTATTTCTAATACAATAACAGTGACCTTGAACGTTAGAACCTAATTATTATAAGACAAAATAAATGTAAAAAAATGCACTCTAATACATGAGAAGAGTCATATAATTAAACAGCAGTGTATGTTGTTCCTTTGCTCGTAACTTTTCGAAGGGTAAACAAAATCCCATCTAAGGCGTAACCAGGCAATGCAATCCAAAATTGACGATGTGGAAGAATATTAATACCAGATTCGTGGCGTTGAAATTTATTGAAAGTCATGAAACCAATCAAGTAAATCGTTGTCAAAATCACTAATATAAGAATAAAAACGGCTCCACCACCCAACTTGTTTGGTAGCTTAGGAGGGGTAGGACCATCTAAAAGAATATTTTAATAATAGATTATAATATATATCACATTCTTTACTTTTACAACCATCCCAACATGCACATTCAGATGATAATGTCATAGTAAATATCTTTGCTACAGAATCATATCCATGAACTTCTAATTTGTTCGGTTCTCCAGGTTTCAAACAATTCAAGTATACCGACAATTTTCTGTCTCCTGAGTTGTAGACTAGAGTCACTATATCTTTACTCGTTTGAACTTCCCATTGCATACTATTTTGATTTCCTAATGAGTATACTAATTTTTCGTCTGTTTCGTATGCTAAAAGAAGTTTTAAGTAGTCCTATTTAAAAAAATCTAGCAACTATTTTCCTTACTCTGACAGGCTGCAACATCTATGCATGTATATTGAGTGAACGAATGACATGGATTGTAAGAGTAGACTAGAAAAATTTTAAATTATCTTTAAATAAAAGTCTTATTTGAATACAAACTACCATGTTTATCGCTTATTTCAGGATGTACATTTTTCCATGCAGGAGTTCCATCCATACGACCAATACTGGTCAAATCAATGATACCTTTTGGATTCAAATTATAAATACAAGGAGTTACTGCATTTAATTGATCTCGTAGACATAAAGCCAAAATAAATGATAGGATAGAAAAAATATTCTTTCGTATATTCATTTTCATTTACTTTTACACGAGTGACAACAAATAATCTTATCTTTTCTATTTTTTTTTCATCCAAAGATTTTATCAGTAGTATAGAAGAATGACATCACAAAATAAATTTAACATTTATCATAGAGGGTCGTCCAAAACGTTATAAAAACTAGAATGTAGTTTGCGAATGCTGACTTAGCAGTACTGCTAGAAAAAAAATGCTAATGCTTTTTCATTAAGTTAAAAAATTAATTTAATGCTTTGGTATTAGTAATGAATCAGCATTAGTATGATGCTAATACCGTATCATAGTTATGTGTACTTTTGTCAAATATATTGTTTGAGTCTTAATATAAAACTCTATGTGCTGCTGAAAAGAAAGAAGAAAAAATAACGAATATATATTTACATAAATCCATAGAACCGAAGTCGCTTTATGAGATATTGATATTGTAAAATGAAAATTGAATACAAAAAATCATACCTAGTGAGAACATTGTATACTTGCTTGATTTTATTCGGATGGATAGTGAACTGAACATGTTGTTATTATACAAAGAAATAAGAAGATGACCTTGTTTTATTATATTGATGATTATATAAATTTTTATCATGTACATTCTACTTCTATGTTTATTTACTATCTTATAATGCAACAAAAACGCATCGTTCTCGTCATCGTATGTAAATTATATTAGATAAATAATATTCGTCGTAAGAAATTAATTAAATATTAGTGTTATATGTGAATATAGATGACGGTGTCTCTTCTTTTCAATAGCCATACACCCACACGCGCACCCGCACCCACCCTCAAGATAAAATTTATCTAATAACTGATTTTTGTCTACAATATATTTTTATGCTTTATAAACCACTTTTTTTATTCAATAAAATTATTCTAAATTATGTGTGCACATTTTTCACATACATTTTTTACGATCTGAACAATATGGGATGCGATAACAAAAGCGAATGTTATTGATTTCGATAATTTCAGAAAATATAGATAATATAAGACAAGCAGAAAAACAATTATCATGAATAGAAAGGTCTATAGACGCTCAATTTTCTTTATCATGTATGTATCATTAGCTAAAACTATGGTTTAACTGATAGTATTATAACAGTACCAATTAAGTTAATACCAACTCCAACAATTCCAAGAATTGCAGCAACACCTAAACGTAATTTAAAACCATTTTGTGCAGTCATTGTGGCACTGATACCGATTGCAATAGCTATAATTCCCATGATAAGACATGCCACAGCTAGACATTTTTTTGTTAAGATTAATGGTCGTGCTGAACGTTCGCCAGATATTGCACAATATATAACCGATAATGTTCCACAAAAACCAGATAGAATACAAGCTAGAGTAATAAAAGCTCTAGCAGCAAGAATTTTATTGCAGAAACTGCTTGGGAAGTCTTCTGAAGGACATGATATATCTGCGCATGTCGTATCATCAGTTGTGGAATTACACCAACGCCAAAGACCATATGTAATGTTTCCAAAGTCATTTTCTGTTTCACTCCTTAAAGATATAAAACAACAGAATTAATTAAATTCATTATTATCTTACTAATATCCTTTTTTTTAAAAAAAATTTGACTTAATTAAAACAATTTTTATGTTGATATTTTAAAACTATGTGGATTTATATAAATTCTAAATATAAAATTTCGAACATACCACGATGATAGGCCATTGCTCAGAATAAAAAGTATAAACGCTGCTCCAATGAGAGCTCCACCAATGATAAGTAATAGTTTAAAGTTATTTGCCATAGTCTACAAGGTGAATATATAAATTCTTTTCTGTTGTTTTTAATAATGTTGAATTACAATGAAACGCACGCGTAATAAACAGAGATCTGATCTTGAGCCTACTCCTATTGATAAGAAATAATCTCACAATAAAAATAGCAAGTTATAAAATATATTTACTAAGTATTTTATTGTTTCAGTAGATGTTTCAAATCATTATAATATAGTATAATTCATTTATATTGACATATAAAACTGTTTGTCATAAAATCGAAATTGATAAATATAAAAGCAGCAGTTTTGTAACGAAGGACATTACAAAGGTGAGAATGTGAATGTTGACGTGCGATTGTGGTAAATATCATATTCACAATCTCACTCAACAATCAACTCTTAAATCAAATTCTTCTTTTGTTCAATTTTAGACATATCCATAAAATAAAACTAAACATCAGAGCGTACGAAATTGAATAAGATTTTACATAGAATGAGTCACTCATATTGTATAGCTTATGAATATGTATATGGATGTTGGTGAAGAGAGATTCGTACTTATTCATCCAAACTCGTAAATAACAGCAGTAATTAGTCATTATACCATCAATAATTGATTAAAAAACTATAAAAAAAAACTATTACTATAACTTCACTTTTAATGAGAATGTGGATAATGTTTGGTGTTGAATATAGTAAATCTGCATATATCATACGAAACTATTCATCTACGTCCTCAAAATAATAATAAAACGTCAGTGGATGACTATTATCGTATTATAAACAAAAAAACTTTATAATAACAAAGAAAAGATGTGCAGATAAAGTTTTATAACTACAAATCAGACTAAATAGAATCTGATTCATATACCACTTTAGTGAAACTACTCATTCGGCGGCTATGACTTTTCATCCTGAGTCCTCGTAATACAATAAACAAAATAGAAAAAAAATCTTTTAATGAATTAATTTCTTCGGAAAGATTCAATCTTTTTACTGTTATTTTCTAGACTGGTTGTAAAATGAAAGATAATTAATGACTTTTATTACAATTTTAAAATAAGAAGATCTGTAAGCAGATTATGAATGAAAAGCTTCTTCTTATAATTTAGCTTTTGTGAATTTTCAAATGAGTATAAATTATTTTCAATGTCAACTAATACTGTACGTTGGTTTATTGCTAATCTAATGATGAGAATTTGTATGTCCATATTCTATACATTAAAATATGAAGGCGATATGAAATGTTGTTTTATCTAATATTTTACTTAACGTTTATCAAAAATGAATGAGCATTCAATTCGAAGTCTATTTTCTAATGTTTATATATGTTATTCCTAAAATACATTCTGTTATATCGATTTGAGTGTAGTATTTATACTATCAATAATAATAATGATATTTGATACTTATCTTTTATATATGATACAGAAAAAACGATTAACAACTTATGACATCTTTACTTTTAAAGTAATTAAAAATAAAAGGAATATTTTTCGAAAAAATACATATATATATTAAATTAAAATGTCTTTTTTCAGTTTTATTGATTAAAATAACAAAGAAGCTTTTTAAAATAAGTTTAATATAAATTGAACTGATATAATAAAATTCAACTGGTTCATATACTAATTAATATTTTTTTCCCTATTCTTGTACTTTCTCCTGTCGTCTATATTTTTGCATCGTCGCATATATATATATATATATAATATAAAAGACGTTATAGTTTAGTTTTGCTTCTTTATGCAACATACACATAATATAAGTATTGAAATATATTATTTATTTAAGATTTTTAGATAAGAATAAATTTAATAAATAAAAAATGTCTGAAAATGTATCTGAACGTCAATTAGGTAAAAATGGTCCACAAGTATCATCTATTGGATTTGGAGCAATGGGTTTATCGGCATTTTATGGAACACCAGCTTCGGATGAAGAACGTTTTAAAGTTCTTGATCGTGCTATAGAGCTTGGTAGTACTTATATTGATAGTGCTGATATTTATGGTGATAATGAAGAATTAATTGGAAAATATTTCAAAAAATATCCACAACAACGTGATAAGGTTAGATTAAATAGTTTATTTTTCATGAGATATATATTTTTAATTTAAAAAAAGATAATGGTTGTGTCAGATGCTCAAAAGTGACAAGATAATTTAATTCATGTTACTGACATATGCGTTCTTTAGCGTCATATTATTTTTCGACTTTGAATAGAAATGTCTTTTATGCTTACAAATGATTATAAAATAGAATTTTTCTATTAACTAGGTATTCTTAGCGACAAAATTTGCTAATGTCTTTTCTTCAGATGGAACAGCGTCAGTTCGAGGTGATGCTGATTATGTTCGTCAATCGATAGAAAAAAGTCTTAAACGTCTTCAACTTCCTTATGTTGATCTTTATTATGTTCATCGAATTGATTCCAAAGTTCCAATTGAAGAAACAATGAGTGTATTAAAAGAACTTGTTGAACAAGGAAAAATAAAATATATTGGTTTATCTGAATGTTCAAGTGATACAATTCGACGTGCATATAAAATTCATCCAATATCTGCTGTACAAGTTGAATATTTTCCATTTAGTTTAGATATTGAACGAGAAGAAATTGGTGTTTTAAAAACTTGTGAAGAACTTGGAATAGCAATCGTTTGTTATTCTCCATTAGGCCGTGGAATGTTAACTGGACAAATTAAAAGTCCAGATGATTTTGAAGAAAATGATTTTCGTAAACATTTACCAAGATTTTCAAAAGAAAATTTTCCAAAAAATCTTCAATTAGTTGAAACATTAAAAAAATTTGCTGAAAATAAAGGTTGTACAACAGGTCAATTAACATTAGCATGGATACTTGCACAAGGTGAACAATTTTTTGTTATTCCTGATACAACAAAAATTAAAAATTTAGAAGAAAATGTTGCTGCTGCTAAAATTAAATTAACGAAAGAAGAAATTGAACAAATTCGACAAGCTTGTCAAAATGCCGATACTTCTGGTGAACGTTATACTAAAGCACATAGTAAAAATTTATATGGTGATTCAGCTCCTATTAAACAATAATATGACATTATAAATGAACGGTTTTAAAATATGATTTTATTTTAGTTTTAGTCTTTAGATTTACATATTTTAATCAAACTTTATACATTAGACTAAGCATTTTTGAAAATTTCTTTTAAATAAATCCATGATCATATTATAAAAGAAAAAACAATATATATGCACTTCACCGGAAGCCAAATTATAGAAAATGTGGACGGTAGAAATTCCGGTGATCTACCATTTCGAACATAGCATTATCGATAAAGTGCATATCGGTCGTAATCATTTGAGAGCGTCGACATTTCAATGAGCAAACTAACTACTACATTTATCTGATGATAGCTATTGTTCTTCCAGCATATATACCTATGTGTAATGAGTATTCAAAAAAGAGATCCAAAAGGATGTTGCCGAAAGAAAGGCAATCCATCTCAGTTTGGATGTTATTAATTTCGGCAATCTATGTCTTCGATAATGTTTCTTTCTAGATGAACTTCGACGGTCTGACTTTTCGGCGAAGAGATACCCAAATCTCCATCGTTAGTTTCATTTAAGTTTTACATATTCATCATATATTGTGTTCTTGTATGTGTTTATTAAAAGAAACTTAAGCAACCTTTAAAAAAAAGATATAAAATGTGTTAACAAAAATTAACTTTGAGTTTTTTTTAAATATTATTCCATCAAGCATATCACATAACTATATATCAAAAAATATCAATAAAATCAAACAATAAAAAGAAAAAGTTAACAATAATAAATAGAAAATGTGTTTTCTTCTTTAAGAGATAGGTCGATCGATTGATTGTTTGCTTGTTTTATTTGAAAAATATATCGAACGATCAACTAAAATACAGCTCACCATCGTGCCCAAAACATTGGTTGATTTGTTGTACAATTAGCGGTTTGTTTATTAAAACTAATTGGGATATTTAGATTAATAAAGTGACAATTAAAATGTCCAACAGCAGGTTCAGATGTGACGTACAACTCTGCTTGGTAACGATCTTTCTGGTCGATCTTTTCAAGTCTTGTAAGTCGATTAACATGTGAGCATTTAGCCCACCACATGTTACCAGCATAATACGTATTCCATCCAGCTTTACGAACTCGATCGAAGGCCATTATAGCTCCACAAGTAGTATAATTTGTGGACATTAAGAGATTATAGCATAGTTGCCAGTTATCCAAAACAAAATAATTTAATACACCTCTCCAGGGGCCAATAAAAAAATCATGGACATGTGAAGCACCTTTCGAGTGTGCATACCATACTAATGATTTATTGTTATGCAAACAGAATTTTTCTAGTTTCATTAATGTTGGATATTCGTATAGTTTTGTTCTATTATCATACTCGTAAATAAACTTTGAATTAGAAAATATATCATACGCAGTTTTATTATCATCAAATTTACCTAAGCCGGTAACATAAGTATTTGAGCTCGAATTAAATAATCCACTACGATAAATGATTGTCATTTGTTCATTGACGATATTTTTCCAGTTAGAACCGACAGTTGAAAAATGGTAAAAACCAGCAATGGCAGGAAATCGAGAGTGTTTGAGAGAAATGTGTTTATTTAGAATAATTTGTTTAATTGGAAAAAAATGAAGATATACGAGAACACCACAGCTTCCAATAATAGCGATTATAAATAATTTCTTATAAATCGACTTGTCCATATTGAAAACGTCACGACTGATATATCGAACAATTATTTATTCTGGAAGATAAAAAAACTATATAAGACCTTTGAAAAAAAAAGAATCTGAGTGTCGTTTACTGTATTTATGTAGTACATCGAATTTTTTTTTAGTATAGTTAGATAGAGCATGAGCTACTCTATCAAATCATATAATTTGATTGTTAGTTTCTCTAGCTCTAGCCCAAAATTTTAGTGAATGAAAAACAAGTACTAAGAAAATTTTTTTAAGCATTATACAGTAGGTTTAATTAAAAACAAAATAGATCAAAAGATGCAGCGTCAAAAGCTCGATAATAATCACGATCAGGTATATATTAATTGTGCATTCTTTTGTTTTCTAGAAGAAGTAGAATTCAACGCAACCGACTTTTTACCATTGAAAAAACAAAATTTGTTTATAGGAATAGAAGAGTCTTTTTTTCAGTTTTGTATTTCTGTCACATAATATGGCTTTGTAGAAACAGAGAAAAATATACCAAAAGATGCGGCGCGAACAGCCCTAGTATTTACACATTAAATCTTTTTTTTTATAATTGTGAAACAAGGTGAAAAAATGCTGTGAAACCAATTTTCTTGCATTCGAAATCCGAATGCTTAAAATGTTGTCAAATTTTTGGAAAAACAACTAAAAGTAAAAAACAAACAGTTCCATGTAAGTTGTAGAGCTTTTCACGCTGCATCTTTTAGTATATTTTGTTTCAAAGAAATTCAACAAATGTGCCTATACAAAAAATAAAACATACCCTGTTTCTCATCTAATGCCAGCTTTTTAACAAAAGTGTTTTTTTGTGTTCTCTGAGATTCAACATAATTTCATTATGTGGCATCTACTTGAATTTAAATTAACTCTTTCGCAGCGAGTGGTACATATATGTATTACTTTCTTTCTTTCTGTTCTCCCCGTTCCCTCTACCGCCTTTTCCATTCAAAATTTTACTATGAAAAGGGTTAAACGAATTGATCTAGACGGCAGGTAACAAGTGTTACCGAAAGGAGAGGAGAAAAATCGTTCAATATATGATGTCAACGTGTGATCGAGATTACTATTAAGCATGGTACAAGCATTCTATCGATGGAAAAAAAAACTAATAATAATCACGACAACAGCCTTAAAAAATTTTTCATAGTGCTTGTTTTTGATTCGCTAAAATTTTGGGCTAAAGCTAGACAAACTAACAATCAAATTATATGATTTGATAGAGGAGCTCATGCTCTATCTAACTATACTAAAATAAAAAAAATTCGATGTACTACATAAATACAGTAAACGACACAAAACTATTAAAAATAACGTAATCAACCTGTATATCAAGAGACTCTGGAACAAATAATTACATGTATAAATAAGTATTTGTAATCTTCCAAGACCATATTTTTCCCACGATTACTGCTTTAATTATAAGAAATTTCTTGTAACGATGGTATATAATGTATAACACACTATATTATTGTTTATATTTTATTAACTACGAAGTTTAAACAGTTTTTACTAAAGCATAATATCTAATCACTATATGGTTATTCTAACGTATCTTGGGCTGACATGTATCTACATTTTATGTTGTATACATGTAGAAAATAAATTGTATACTAAAGATAAATTATATTGTTTTGTAATATACTAACGCTGTTTTACGACTTATTTTTCCTAATATTTTTTTTTCTCTTCGTTGTCAGCCGTTAACTTTTTCATTGTTGTGACTATCAAATAGTTATCATTATTATTTTTTGTCAAGTTTAGCAAGAGAAGAATATCCTATTAGAAAAAATAAATAACTATTTCTTTCTTTATCTGTTTGTTGATGGATCTATGAAATACATCTTATATTGTAATGAATGTAACCTACCTTGTTAATAGACAAAGAGTAGAGTATATACTTTTTTGTTGAATATAACACAAACTAGAGCAATCATTTTTGACGATAGCGTCAAAAAGAAAGTTTTCTTTCTTTGTGACGCATACTTTTGTTTAAGTATATTAGTTTGAGAAAAAGAAGAAACGTTGCAGAATAAAGGTCGGAAAATTTTTTCCTTTCTTTAATTGCTTAAAAAAAGAGAAAGCGAGAGTAACACTAAAAAAAAGCTTTTAACAGAACTGTCATTAGTGATATCATGTGATATGTGAGGAAATTGTTCCGATTAAGAGGAAAGTAAAATTTTTTTACAACTACATAACTATATCAATTATTCATTAACGGCGAGGATATCAAACGTTAAAGAATATTCATCTGCATTTTTCTTTATCTAATTATTCCACACAATTAAACAGGAAACACTTGTTTTTCTAAAAGCCATTTAAGAATATCAAACGTTTTACTTTTGAGATGTGGGTGTGGATGATGAAGGTAATTATTCATACTCACCGTCAGGATGTTTTGGAGACACTTAATTCTAGCTGTATCCATTAGTGCGAAATAGCGTTTTGGTACATAAAGCATCAGGAATGGAACAAGAATCAATAAAAGTCTAAACTTAACCAGATTAAAACTCTTTGTAGTATTTTCAAAATACTACATCACTGGACGTATTTCTGATCTATTTTGGGTGTGATAATCATTTCATTTCTGATTTAAATCAAACGAATATTTGATGATACAATAAAGTTCAAGGTTAAAAACTCATTCTGTTTAGTTTTTCTCTTTGAACTATTTTGATAAATACGATTGATTGATGAGTAATTTCGTTGCCGATGAGTTTTCACAGTGTTTAATTTTCGGATAAGATAGACTGATCCTAGATGTGTTCGTTCTAATATTTAAAATTTGTGAACATAATAAAATTTAACTATAGTTTAATTATTATAAAACAAAAAAAATCAAACGTCTTTTTGATAAAGTAACTGTTGAGAAACGAGGTGATTAATACAAGACTTGTGATATTTCTAACATGATATGTTCTTTGTCAGCTGGAATTCACTCTATGAATATGCTCGTTTC